>JAULJZ010154378.1:0-53764 GCA_032270985.1 Heliamphora pulchella
GCCTTCAAGAAATTATTGTCTTTCAAATATATATATATATATATATATATATATATATATATTATTTCATTTTATTTTTAAATACAACAAAAATATCATTATTTTTGTAGACTAATTATTTAAAATTTTGGGGTCTTACAAATATGAAAATATTTTATACAAATATTTAAAAAAATGGTTTATTACCAGTGTAAACTAGCACTTGTTAGCATTTTCCTAATACGTTTATCTAAATAATAACAACAAAAATTATACTATAATTATTAAAAAAACTCTAAAAATTAGACTCAACGTTTTATGTGAAGCAATCAAATTAAATTCGAGCTATTAATAAAACTCTCAACCATTTCGTTTAAATACTAATGAAAATGCATCCTCTCATCCCTTTCCATTTATTTGGAAAATAGAGAGATCTTTATTTTTATTTTATTATATTTATGATAGTTCATTTTAGTAGTGTGAACTGTTCATACCACAGAGCTTACAAAAAAGATGTTAGTCCAAAGATATTTTAAATTGATTTTGATGATTTTATTAATTCACATTTTCTAATTAAATAATTTAAAAAGATGTTATATTTAATTGTTTTCCAAAAAAGTAGTGTCGACACTATATGACAAAACCATTTGTGCTGACACATTGGGCTAAATGGATTGACACTTAGTATTTTTGTACAGAACATTTTGTGTCGATACCAATTGACTTTTGGGTCAACACCTACGGGCAAAGCACGCTTGACAAACTGGCTGGGTCGACACCAAAGTGAAAAAGTGTCGACATCGAAATTCCAATAGCCAAAGTTGATTGGCTAAGTTGACACTAAAGACGCTCAGTGTCGACACGAAATTTGTAGTAGCTAAAGTCTCTCATCTGAGTTGACACCTTGAGCAGACAATGAAGCCTTGAGTCGACAACTCTGATATGAGTCGACACCAAGGTCCCAGCTGGAAAATTAAAGTAATGAACGAGTCGACACCAAATATACTATGAGTCAACACCTCAGTGTGGGTGAGAAAAATGCAAAAGTTTAGTCAACACCAACGAAGCAGTGAGTCGACACTTATATCCGAGAAGCAGGGCTAAGACCAATTTGTGTCGACACCAAGAAATTTTGTGTCGACACCTACGAAGAATTTCAAAAAAGGTCTTTGGTTCAAACAGTAACATTTTTAGAAGCATTAATTGCCTCCACTAATCACCAATAGTCAATTACTTCAGTGGGCTATAAAAGGAGTAAAATTCAAAGTTTCAAGTTTCTGGATTACTGTTCTATTGATTGTGTCATGCCCCAAACTCTAGGTCACGTGAAACACCCATAAACAACTATACAAAACACCCAACCCGATATTTACTCACAAATTAAAGCATACATGCATTTAATATATTCGTCAAAAAGGCTTACATTACACGGTTCCAACACTGAAAAATATGTTATAAACATACATGATCTAAGGGACAAAAAGAAAGACCACAGATCTTTCGCCTCAACTGGCAACCTTGAATCAACCTGCGTGACCGGTACCTGAAAAACATTTTAAATCACACACCGTGAGCCAAAACTCAGCAGAAACTAAACAACACATGAAGTATAAACTAAACATGCTCAGAAAATGATGTGCAGTTTTTGACTCTCTATCAAATCTTTAAAACAATTTTCACATGCAAACAGGAAAGCGAGGATAAGAACCATTGTTGACTCACAAGAGCCTTGAAAACGGTTTGAAAATGAATTTTTTTATCACGATTTACACGAGTCTTAAAAATAATTTAAAATTAGTTTTATTCGTCCCACAACGCAGTACATGCATTCCATGATACATATAACCGGCCCTCACAAGTCACAATAGCAGTCCTAACACTGAGATAAAGATCCGTACTCAAACACACATTCACAGGATAAAACTGTATACTACGGGGTAAAACCGTAAACCAGGGTTAATACCGCACACCACGGGATAAAATCGCATACCACGAGATAAAACCGCACACCACAGGATAAAACCGCATACCAAACCACATACCACGGGATAAAATCGTATACCATGGGATAAAACCGCATACCATCGGGATAACACTGAACACTACGGAATAACACCGAAGCAACATGCATGAACAAAACTAACCATAGTTCTATAAGCACGAAAGGCATGTATAACCACGACGTTCCACATAACAACGCCACATAACCGTCACGACATCACATGCCATATACACCCGTCATCCGCTCACCCGAACGACCCATCCACTCACCAAGACAACCAACGATGCAGAAAATCAAAACATAACCTGAAGACCAACAACGCTCAAGCGCTCAAGCGCTCTACCACCGCTCGAGCGGTCCCCTACCGTCATACATCTCTGCCACACCATCACTCGAGCGGTCCCCGCTGGGTGAAAAACCAAACAAAAAAACGAAACCAAACCCCCGCATGCACAACACGTAAACATACACACGCTGTTCTAAACAATAACCAAAGCGATAAACAACATGTCAAAGATATATAACGAAAAAGAAACAAAACCGAGTCTCACACCCACCCAAGGCCAACTCCAAACCTCCCACAAAACGGTTTCCACTAAAATCCCATCTCTAGAAAGAACATCGAACCCAACACGTCCCGCACCCAATGATGCACTAACCACCATGCACACAACCGTGCCCTAACACCCCGCATGACGTAACCAACACCCTCTCCGTGACTTCAATTGACAGGACCCCATAATCCAATCAACTGAAAAACTACTAGAGGAAACCAGTCGATTGAGCCCCATAACCCAATCGACTAAAAGGCCGCCACACAACCAAAAGAAACCCCTAAGGCCCTAACACGACCAACACAAACTCACGCACGCTCAACACGGCAAACACAAACCCACACACGCCCAACACAGCAAACACAGACCCACACACGCCCAATACGGCCAACATAGATGAAAAATGGTTAAGAAATTTTGACATACCCTCACTATTTTGATCATAACTTTTTCCACAAAAATTTTATTGTGAGAGAGTCATTGGAAAGAAGACTTTCGGGGCTTTAATTTGAGTATAAGAACGACCCAATTTCGAGTCCGAATGAAGGAGATATGGTCAAATGAAAATGGCCCTGCGTAGCCAATTCGCTCGAGTAGACATCGAGCGCTCGAGTGAGCTAGCACCCGAGAAAAATCCAAATTTTCCTATTTTTGAGTTCCAAGCCTCCAAAATTCTCAAACACTCACTATGATACTTCAAAATACACATAAACTTACCAATTCGCATATTTTTAACACCCACGGACATACACGAATTCAAACTTAAGAACCACCGAACGAAAAGCCTCAAAACCCAGTTCATCCAACCGAAACAACACAAAATGCCTTTTTAAACCATAACTCGATCTTTTTGAAACATAAATTGATTTTTTTATGCATTTTTAACCGGTAAAAACACACACGATTACACGTAGCACCCTTATAAGATATGAGAGTCTAGGATCTTAACTCGTTGAGTTAAAAACTAAACTCCTCGATCCACGTGCAAAATTAAATTTCGCCAAAATAAAATTCTGTCCTGATGAATGCGTAGCCCACTGTGCCAATAGCAAGGATTCGCTGTTGGATCGTCGAAAATCAAGGCCCGGGCCCCCGATAAGATAGAGACAAGGCAGAGCGTTTTGTGAGATTTCAAGGCTAGAGAGAGAAGAAATTTTGAAAATATCTAAAGCGAGATATTTATAGGCCATGAAAATATCTTCTTTTTTTTTCTTTTTTTTTCTTTTTTTTAACTTCGCACTACAACGGCCAACGGCCCTAGGAACTAACCCTGCATGCATATCTAAACCCGAACATGCATCAGAACGCATATGAAGATGCTATAACGGAAACACCAAACGCACGTCGAAAAATGCCGAAAAAAAAAACGAGTCAGGGTCTCACAAATTGCATTGAAAGCCATTATTCTTCTCTTAAAGGATTAATTACTATTTACTCCTCCAACCCAAATACTCTCATTCCCTTATCCATTTATTATCAAATCAATATAAGGAGTGATTGTTTGTAAATCTATGATTCATTCTCATTTATTGTAAAGGGTGAGTTACCCTTGTAATCATTTAAGATAGTGAGCTAACTTCTTAAAGAAAAATTAAAGAGAGTTTAGAAAAACAAGGAGTGTTTGTAAAACTTCTTCAAGCTGTAGAGGTTTTTGAATGTGCCTATAAAGCATTCGATTTTAGTGCAAATTCTCAAGGGGAGTCTTGAAGAGTAGATGTAGGCTTGGAAGAAGCTAAACCACTATAATTCTTAGTGTCTGGTTCTATTTTCTCTCTCTTACCTCTTTAATTTCATTGTTGCTATTTTACTGCTATATTTGAATTATGAAATTAAAAGGTTTTGTGAAATGTTTTTAAAATTGTTATTATTGTTTTAAAACCCAATTCACCCCCTCTTGGATTGCCCAAGACTAACAAAAGATTATACACATAAAAAAATTAAAATTGAATGCTACATGGTCGATAAGTTTTACAACATATGTGAACGACTTGAATCATCAAGATAAAGAGGATTCAAACTTTATTAGGGTCAAAGTGTCATTCAGGTTGCGTTAAGTGTCGTTTGGATTGAAATTTAGCTTGTCATAGCTGAGATTTAGGGATGACAAAATTTCTTGCCCCACCCCATTCCCGCATGCCCCTGCCTTGAATTTTACCTTCTCTTCTCGTACCCAATAACAAGTGGGGCGGGAACGGTATTTACTTCTCCTTTTCATCTCCAATTATATAAACTAAATACTTTTTATTTAATATATATCAGAGCCATGTATGTGTAAATAGTTTGTAGGTAATTTAAGTTTCTTATAATAATATTTCTATTCTTGTGTTGTGTTTTTTTACTTTGATTAATTATTTTATGTGATTAAGATGATCGATCCAAATGGTATGTCTGGAACTGGTTTTGGTATTAGAGCCATGTATGTGTAAATAGTTTGCAGGTAATTTCTCATCATATTAGGTGGAACCTATTGATGACTAGAATTATCAAATCATTCTCAAATATGTTTTCTGGTGAAGGTTCATCTAGGTCACCACAAATAGTAAATCAAAGTGAATTAGATGTTGAAAATATGGGGAAAAAATTAACAAATTGGTCAATGCCTAAAAAAGAACATAAATGAATTATATGATAAAAAATTTAAACTTGAACAAACATGTAAAATTAAAACGATTGAACAAGTATTACCAGTTACAAATCAATATCAAACATTTCAATTATTAGATCCTCATATGACTACAAAATTTCAAAAAGATTTTAAATTCTTACATTTAGGATTAGTACAAGTTGGTATAAAACCTATGATATGAGGATCTAATCCATCTTCTGTTCATTAGTTGATTTAAGACATAATTCTTATTTAGATGCATTATTATGAACCATTAAAACTAGTTTAGTACATGGTCCTATCTATTTTGAATGTTTTCCTAATTTTGAAGTTTCACTTTATGATCCAACAATATGAAAAATATTAACTTTACAAATACAAACGAAAAGATATAATATGGATGCTTTAGCATTAAATCTACAAATAACGTATAGAGTACATTTAAAAGCAATGACAACGTCAGCCCCGATGTTTAAAGGTATTACAAGTCATCAATGATCAACAATCATGTTTCAATCAAATCTTAATAGATCTCAAGTTATTACACCAAAAGTCATTAAATGGCATGAGGTTTATGAAGCTGACCAACGAGATAATAATAGTTGGCACATGTCACAAATTATGCCCCCTCAAACAACTCAAACAGAAACTACGCCAGATTCTATTGTTGAGTTTTTCGATGGATCTATTTTATTACAATTTCCTTCTAGACAATCTGAATCTATCTAAAGTTCTTAAAGAAGTGCAACGCCATTAGTAAGAAGAACTCAATCATTAAAATCACAACAATAATATACATCCAATCAATCATTAAATAGATCTAACCAGTCATCCAGAAATTATTCAATGTCTAGTATCCAAATAGAAAACCAAATTCCACAACCGTTATATCAAAATGATTTTAATCAAGATAAAGAAGAAGAATTAGAAATTGATCTCACATCTTTAAATATTAATGTTTTAACAATTTCCTCACCACCATCCCAAATAGAAATCAATACAGATGAAATCAAGAATGAATATATGGCGTCATATAATACATTTAATCGTAAATGTTTTACGTTTAATCATACAATTGAGGAAGAAAAAAGTATTAAAAGTCAATACTTACAATATTTATATGAAAATCAAATTAGTATTCGATTTTCCCCTTGGTATTATCATGTTTATTGTTCCCAACATCACATGATTATTCCCCATGACTTATTAAATGATTCTATTAATACATTTGAGAAAAAATGGACCACTAGCGATGGTAGTGAATCCCAATCCATCCATCCTCCTAGTCGAAACATTATACTTGGATCCGGTGTTAAGGCTCGTCCTTTCTCCGAATCTGATCAACATCTTTCCCATCAATTAAATTATACTAATACTTATCTCCAAATTCTGAGAAAACAAGTCAATCGTCTTGAAAAATTCAAAACTAATGCTACAATGAATATAGGTACGAAAATTAATGTTATTTATAATATAGTAAAAAATTTAGATGCAAGAGCTGTTACACGCAGTACAGCACTTATTCCCATGCTCTCCATGGTCACACCTTTACCTTTTTCTAAATATAAATTACAAAATTCTTTGCAAGAATTTATAGAACAATTATAAAAATCTTTACACCCACAAAAATCACAAGCTTTAATATCTACTCCTGTGAAAGAACAAAAAGATAATAATCTATACATGTTCTTAAATATGATGAAGAAAAAGTATTAAAAAATTTATATTCACAATTTCAATAACCACCCAATCAAATTCAAGAAATATATATAACAACCAAACCAATAACAAAAAATTATTATCTTAAACCAACACCTATCGATTTACAAATTGAAGAGAAAACTTATTCAATGATGTTTAATAGAGAAAATTTAATAGAATGGAATTTAGATGGCAAAATTGATTATTAAATAATTGAAATGGGCCAATACATGATAATGGCTACCAATGCGGCATTATCCCAAAATCCTCCAATAATGATGCCGCAGTAGGAGAATTACTAATAGCAGAATTTTCCAGCCAACTTAAAGGTTGGTGGGATAATTATTTAAGCGATGAACAAAAATTAAAAATTTTAACATCTGTGAAAAGAAATAAACATGGTGTAACTATTGAAGAAAATGGACTTCCAGTAATTGATATTATTATAACCTTAATTACACCAATAATTCAACATTTTATTGAAAATACACAAATTATTCTTGAAAGAGATAAAGAATTATTAATTAATTTACGTTGCCCCACTTTAACTCCTTTTCGATGGTACAAAGATGTATTTTTGTCAAAATTATATCAGTGAAATGATGCTAATCAAGATTTTTGGAAAGAATGGTTTCTTGTTAGTCTTCCTACTTTATTTGCTGAAAAAGTAAAAACTCGTATGAGAGAAAACAATCAATATTTAATTCTTTATCACCAGTATACATATGGTGAACTAATATCAGAAATATGTGCAGAAGGATAAACTTATGTAATGATATTAAATTAAAAAATCAATTAAAGAAAAAAAATGATTAGGCAAAACTGAATTTGGTCAATTTTATTATCAATTTGGGTATAACACAATCAAATCCTCTTTAGATGGAGATAAAAAGATTAAGAAAAGAAAATCCTATAAATATAATCGTTATAAGTCTAAATGCAAATATAAACCTAAATATAAAAAATATGACCGATCTTATAAACCATATAAAAGACAACAAAATTCTAAATATCAAAAATCATACAAATACACTAAGACAAATAAAAATCAAAAATCTACACATCAAAAATAAGTACTGATAAATCTTGCTGAAAATGTGGCAAGATTGGTTATTTTGCGAATAAATGTTATACTAAACAGAAAATCAATTAACTTAATTGTTCTGATAAATTAAAACAACAATTATGTAATTTATTGCTAAATTTCAATCCTCCTAGTGATAATGACAACTCACACTCAGAGTATGATTCAGATATATCTAATAATAAATCTTTAGTACTAGAAGAATAAAATCATGATGATATTAGATCAAGTGATGGTGAATCTAACTATGAAGATAGTAAAAATACTAATAATCAATATTGTATGAAATGCCAAATATAACAAGATTATTATCAAACAGTATTAAACATGAATGGTTTATCAATCAATGTATTATCAAAAACCGAACAAGATCTATTAAATACATTAAATCAAATTAATGATCAAAAAATTAGATCCAAAATAATACTCTAATATTTAGACCAGGTAACCGCAAAAGTTGAAAACAGTTCCCATTTACAAAAACTGAATACTACCAAAGTTGATTTTAAAAATATTTTAAAACGACTTGAACAGCAACCAAAACAAATCTCGACAACCTCTAAAATGTATCAAGAAATCAATCAATTAAAACAAGATATTCAACATTTACATCAAAGAATTTCAATTTTAGAAACTAAAAAAGATAAAAAGGAACCAATGCATTTTGCTTATGAACCCTCTCCAAGTACTCAAGAAAGTACTACGGTTCATAGAAATAATAATAATAAAAATAAAAATAAAGGCATAAGTATCCAAGAACCTGATCCTAATCTAACCATCAATTAAACTAATTTCCCTTCCTCAAATCAGATAATATTTCAAAAATAGTTTATCAAAATACATTTGGTAATACAAGAAGAATTTATTGTTGAAACAATAGCACTAGCTGGTTCTGGTGCAGATCTAAATTGTATTCGAGAAGGATTAATACTAACTAAATATTTTGAGAAAACTAAACAAAATCTTCATAGTGCTGATGGTAGCTCTATAAAAATAAATTACAAATTATCTAATGTTTATATTTGTAATCAGGGTATATGTTTACAAATAGAATTTGTATTAGTACAAGACCTATCTCAACATATGATATTAGGAACGCTATTTTTAACAATGATTGCACATTTTCAAGTAACACATGATGGAATTTCTACAAAATTGATGGAAGATCAAGAAATTATCTTTCCATTTCTCTTTCCTCCTTAACCCCATATCTTGCAAGAATTAAAAACTAATTTAATTTTTAAACAAAAATAAATCCATTATCTTTGGGAAGAATTATCATATTCTCAAATTGAAGAACAAATTTATAAATTTGAAATACAACAACAAATCGAAGAATTTAAAAAATTATATGAAAAAAATTTATGCTCAAATCTCCCACATGCCTTTTGATATCGTAAACAACATATTGTCCAATTACCATATGAATCCGATTTTAATGAAAGATTCATTCCTACAAAAGCACGACCATCTCATATGGATCAAACACAATTAGAATATTGTAAACAAGAAATTCAAAATTTGTTGGGTAAAAACTTAATTCGTCCCAGTCAATCACCATGGTCTTGTGCCGCATTCTATGTTAACAAAAATGTTGAATTAGAAAGAGGAACACATCATCTAGTCATTAATTATAAACCATTAAATAAAGTTTTACAATAGATTAGATATCCAATTCCTAATAAAAAAGATCTATTAAATCGTTTACATCAAGCAAAAATATTTTTTAAATTTGATATGAAATCTGATTTTTGGTAGATTCAAATTGATAAAAATGATAGATATAAGACAGCATTCACTGTGCCCTTCGGACACTATGAATGGAATGTCATGCTTTTTGGCCTAAAAAATACTCATTCTGAATTTCAAAGAATCATGAATGATATTTTTACCAATTATACACAATTTTGTATTGTTTATATTGATAATGTCCTTATATTTTCCCCTTTAATATCACAACATATAAAGCATCTACATAAGTTCTATAATATAATTAAATCCAATGGATTAGTGCTCAGTGTTTCCAAAATGAAATTATTTCAAACAAAAGTAAGATTTTTCGATCACAATATTTATCAAGGCACAATAATTCCAATTGATAGATCTATTGAATTTGCAAATAAATTTTTCAACAAAATTTTAAATAAAACTTAATTACAACGATTCTTAGGAAATTTAAATTATATTAAAGAATTTTATTAGGACATGCATAAAAGACACAAAATTATTATATTAGCGATTAAAAAATAATTCAAAATCTTAGACAGATAAACATATACAAGCCGTTCGAAAAATTAAACAACATGCTAGACAACTTCCATGCTTATGTTTACCTATTCCTAATACTTTTAAAATTATAGAAACCGATGCCTGATATTAGATATGGATGTATTTTAAAGCAAATATATAATGGTAAAGAACAATTAATACGCTATACTAGTGGTGTTTGGAAACCCACTCAAATTAATTATTCAACAATTAAAAATAAATCTTATCAATTGTTTTATTATAATTAAATTTGAAAGTGATTTGTTAAATCAAAAATTTTTATTAAAAATTGATTACAAAGCTACCAAAGATGTTTTACAAAAGGATGTCAAAAATATAGCTTCAAAACAAATATTTGCTCATTAGCAGGCTATCTCGTCTATATTTGATTTTGAAATTGAATTCATCAAAGGAGAATCCAATTCGCTTTCTGACTTTTTGACCAAAGAATTTTTGAAGTTCAACCATCCATATTCATGATGTCCAAATATAAGGTAAAAATGAGTGATACCCCTCGTAACCCCACACGCACACAACAATTGAAAGATAAAATCCCTTTCAATCTGTTTCAAAAACACAGCCCAATTATTTACCCAATGAAACCCTATTCTCTTTTACGCCTCTCGAGAAAGAGGACTACAAAGAGATCGTATCAAAGAGTGATAAAGACAAATCTTTGGCAATCACCAAACTTATTGGAAGATATATTCCACCAAAATGGCATTATATCTCAAATGTGTCCACCCCAAGTAGAATTTTCTTTGAAACAATCCTATTGGAAATTGATTCAATCAAAATTCAGCACAATTCTAATGATAATAGGAAAACCATTAATTATTCAAAATGTGTAATCTATAAAATTATTTCTAAAAATGATTGGGGTTGTGGTGATACGTTTAATAAAAATTTCAAAAATGAAACCATCTGACCTAAATCTTATAATTACTATGATTATCAAAATATTTTTCATTATATATTCTATTTACAAAATGATGCCATAAAGCACTCATAGTTTATCAAATTTTGTAATAAATTTGATTCATATATTCCATATTGGTTCCACGCTTGGTGGAATGAATTTGGACCCCATCCTGATATTTTACCCTCAATTCTTCAAGAATCATATTCCCATTAAAAGACTTATTTCAATCCATTGAGCCCTCCGCTTCTTTATTTCTATGCGAATTTTTCAATTCCCTGGTTGTTCCAATGGAAATATACAATTTCAATTGCTTTCAATATTCCATATCTTCCCAGGAAATATGTCACCCGATGGTGGGGTAAATTTGAAATCCAAAAAGAATATTATGCTGACATTCTCAAAAATTATTATTTTACCCGTTTTACCCAAACGTCTAAAGCCTTTGACTAAAATCCTAAAGCTTCATATGCCTCCAAACTTGTTTCCACATCATCTCCTAAATCGACTTCTTCATCATCAGATATGCTCAATTTTGATATTGCTTTTATTCGTTCTCAAATTCTTAAAAGAAATCCATCCTTAACCAAATCAAAGGATGCTTTACAAAAAGCCATTCAAAAAGAAATTTTCTCCCCAATTGCAAATGAAGACCTTTTGGGTGAAGATCCAAAAGACAATGATTTTTCCCCCAATCAAATGAAGATGATTGTTTTGGGATTAATTTTGATTTTGCTTCATTATGAAACCAGAAGCTTAATTATTTTCCCCATCTTCAAAAATATTTTCAAACGCATCATTATTATTCCAAAGAAACTCTGCTCAGAGATTGCCAAATTTTCCTAAGTCATCAAAAGCATTTCCTGCCGGACAACGCGGTGCAATGTTTTCTGCATGAAGACAATTAACTTTTAAAAGTTATTTGGTGTTGTTCCCAATTTCCATCAAAAGTCTAAAGGTGAACAGTAAAAGGTGAACAATGCTCCCACTATCAGATTCCAAACAGTATCCAACAGTGCTTCTGTAGCACCTCGAATGCCAAATAGTGCCTGACAGTGCACTATTCATGAATAGTAAAAGTGTATAGTAAAGTCAAAAGTTGTACAGTGTTGTAATTATATCATTTTATTGTTTCTTCTGTCTTTAATTTTCTTTCGCGTCCAAAAACTTTAGCTTCCATATAAATAGAGCTACAGAGAAGGCTTGTTTCTCAAAGTAAGCTAGGATTACAACAATCGTCTCCCTTGTCTTCCCTTCTCTCATCCTTCCCCTCTGTAAATTTTCCTTCTACTATCATAATCAAAGTGTGTAAGTTTCTTATAATAATATTTCTATTCTTGTGTTGTGTTTATTTACTTTGATTAATTATTTTATGTGGTTAAGATGATCGATCCAATTGGTATGTCTGGGCCTCGTTTATATATATAAAGTTTAATCTTTTAAATATAGTACTACTAAAATATAAAAAAATTATATTTATATATCATTTTATCATTTATTTTTTATCTGTTGTCATTTAAATTCTAATGTTTGTCAACTAATATTTTTTTTACTATAATATTTATAATTCTTATTAGTATTATTACTTTTATAATTTATTAATTAGCCTTGATATATCCATGTTTTTACTCTATCTTTGTTATTTTTTCGATCTTTCTACTCCAATAAAATAAGGAATGAGGGAGCTAAAATTGAGCCCGCCCCACTCCTCGTCATTCCTTTTTATTTTTTTGATGACGGAGGAACCACCTTAAGGCAAGACTCTTTGAATCCACCCCTAAAACGTAAATCTCCGGATATTTGTAATAACTGGAAAACCACATGTATCGGTTAAGTCATGCTACTTTCAGCGAGAGTCGAACATAAGACCTCTGGATTTACAGCTGGTCGCAGTGACGGCCTTCAAGACTATCGTGACGGGTTTTGTCATTCCTATTGCTTAGAGCAAAAAGTAAATATCTAGAGTAAATATGTATTTTAATTAATTCCGTTCACCTCCGGTGAGATTATTATAACTAGCGCTTGGATACACGCAATGTTTGTATAAATTAAATATGTAAAAATTAAAATGATTGAAGAAAAAAATATACCAAGGTGTATTTGCAGAGATAGTTTTAAGATAATAAAAAAAAATTAAAAGGCATTTTTGTTTAACACAAAATTCACACCAACTTTAAAATAAAAGGAGACGAAGTAGTAGCTCTTCCTTAATATAATAGTATAGTGTGTATATATATATATATATATTTACCCTTAAAAAAAAAAAAAAGAAAGAAAGAAAGAAGCAGCAGCAGCAAAGCATTTTCCCACTTGACTGAAGTTGGGAGAGGTAGAGAAGCAGTAGGAAATGGGTATCGTCCTTCTGATCCTCTCTGTGTGCTTGCTAATGCTTGCCACATCCTGTTATTGTGCGACTCCGCTCCATACCCACGGCACAATCGAAGAGATATCAGGATCGAACCCACAAACTCCGCCTAATGGGCGGAGAGCGATCGTAGATGTGAAGGGTGGAGCGGAGGCGGAGGATGTGGTGTGGGTGGTTCAGCTCTCTGATCTCCATTTCAGCGTTCATAATCCTGACAGAGCTCTTCATTTCAAGGACTTGGTGGGCCCAGCTCTTTCCATGATCAATCCTTCACTCGTCCTCATCACTGGAGATCTCACAGGTTTTTTTGACTTTATTTTTGGATATTTGGTGGTTGTCTTGTCTTTATGGATGTACCTACCTAAGTACCTTTACCTTACTACGTTGTTATCTATCTTTAATTTTTGGATGTGATTTGGTTTCAACGTATTTCTTTGATAGAAGGAATCACGTGTCTATTCGGTCTGTCCTCCTCCTCCTCCTGGAAACTTGTTTGATTTGTGGTTGGCCTAGGTTTGATTTGTGAAACGAGAGTTCTGGAGTGTGAAATCTTTATAGGAACAGAAATTAAGGAACAGAAATTATGGTCAAACTGATGTTGGTTGCATAAATGGGTATCGGTATTGTTCTCGTTAAATTTAGATAGCAGCCTGAGATGAATAACTATATTGCTCGCAATTACTTAACCTGAAATATCCATTCTTGAAAATGTTCGTAGGCCTGTGTGTCTCAAGTACTCTAACCTATGTTATTTTGCTCAGAAGTGGAGCGATGATGTTGCTTCTCCAACTATCAATTTATATCATTTTTGCCTAAAATTTTGTAGTTTTTTCAATCATGCTGTTTATGGCTTGCATTACAAAGTCTAGTGCCAAATTTAGTTCCTTAGTTTGGTAATGCTCACCTTGTTCACATAAAGTGTTGAGCCATTATTACATGTATTCTCATGTAATCTGAATTTTTTAAATCTAAAATCTAGATATATGAAGCACGGATAAAGACATGGACACGGATACGGGACACGACGATTTCAAAAAAATCAGGATACGGGACAGGACGATTTCAAAAAAATCAGGACACAGAAACGACGGGGATACGACGGAAAAAACATATTTTTATTTTTTAATTCATATAACTACCTAGTACCTATAAAAAATTCATCCACAAGTAAATTTACAAACAATCTCATTCATCATTCTAATACTATGATACAACATCATTTGAATGAAATATAACATCATTTGAGTATAATATAAAAATTGCATTCATTAAAAAAACTAAAAAAGCAATCACCCAAATTATCCAAATCCAATACAACATTCTAATAAAATAAACATATAATAGCCAAGTCAATCAAGTTACATGCACAAAAAAGTAAGCCACTTAAAGCTTCAACATGATCTAACTTCAACCAAGTCATCATTAACGCCTTCACCATTGCCTTGGCTAGCACCTCCATCATCAGTAAATAGCACCATCTCCAATTCAGGCTCATCAAGCGAAAGGTTTGCAACCTCAAACATCCCAACATCTTCAAACGAGTCAAACTTGTCTTCCACAATGTCTCACATTTTGGTCTCTCCTTTAAAGTATTGTGGGCTTCTCCTAGATAGAAGACATAGATTGCTATGAATTAAAAATCAAGTCCTCTGCACATTGGGGTGTCATTTTGTTCCTTCGAAGTGAATAGATAAACAAATATGTACTCCAATTCCTCTCAATACATGAAGAGAAAGCAAGCTGCACAAGTAGCTTCAAAGCCAATAACTGAAGTGTTGGTGCAGAGGCCACCAACTATGAGGATCCATGTTCCATCTATCTTGAATAGAATCAATGTCGGCAAATGGTCCCTCCATAGTGGTCTTCTTTGCGAGTCACTCCATCCATCACTAACAATGCTCACACCTTTCTCATTCCATACGCCTATAATAGTGTCTGACATTTTATCTACATTTGTTCTTTCCCTCTGAAGCAAAGTAGTCCTCAACAAATTGTAGTCCGGTGGTACATATCCTTGAATGTTGTTTGCGGCATATGTGTAGGAACTAACAAAATAAGGATTTCTTGCCAAAAGAAATTGCAAACCGACTGAGTAAAATATCCTTGCAATCTCACCATGTAGTTGTTTTTGAGCCCCAACATTGAAAGCCTTCATAACGGGATTCTCCCTTCCACTTCTGCTACTGCTTGATTTTCTCTTCTTCGTTAATGTCTCTCGTGCTTAAGAAAAACTAATGCCAACAAAGATGCACTAGAAGCAGGAGGCAATGGGACTTTTTTTCAGTTGAGATTCTTGTTGTATAATTTCAGCTTCTTTTGAGATTCTTTGAAATTTGACAAGTTCCTTTCTTGTTTCTTTGGGACATGCAGCTATTCCCATATTTTTAATTTTCATTAAATGACTTTTCACCCTTGTATATGATCCTTCTTATGAACAGTGACAATAATTGCATTGGAATGCATAATTTCCTCCTCCTTTTCCATTTTCCCCATTCGTTGTGCATATTACCAAAGTGGTTTACCATCATCAACATCACTCATATTGGAAGTGTTACTAGCACTAGTAGAAGATGACATGGTTTCCTATCATTAGAAAACAATTAACATCTAAGGCCTCGATTGAGAACTAGCTTAAAAGTTAGCTTTTTTATTTTTTGCGTTTTTAGCCAAAAAGCAAAATTGGGTTCAAAATAGGTTGTTTGGTAACTTAACTTTTTAGTTAGCTTTTTTGAATATGGTTGTTTGGGTAAACAGTTAGCTTTTTTACTTTTTTGTTCAAAGGGGACAATTTTACCCTTCTATATATTTGATATTAACAATTATATGTTGTTGGTAATTGTAGTAAATAAGTTATGAATACGGGGTATTATTGTATTTTAAAAGTAGTAGGAGTTTGAGTAAAATATTCTGAGAGTTTGTGTTTTGATTTGACTTTTTGATTTTTTAGCTTTTTTGCTTTTTTGCTTTTTTGCCAAACGGGCAACTTTGGCTTTTTGGCATTTTTTAGCCAAAAAGCCAAAAAACCAAGGTTGCCAATCCGGGCTTAAGTATCAAATAATAAACAAACAAGAATTCAGATTAAGGCAAAAAAGGATCACAACCAAAAAGAGCTAAGATTGGAAGATGAACAAGCATTTAGATTAAGTATCTAAGATTAAGTATCTTAGAGTTTCAGATTAAGCCAAAAAACGAGTTTCAGATTAGGGCAAAAAAGGATTTCGGATTAAGCCAAAATAAGGTTTCAGATTAAGCAAAAAACGGGATTCACGTCAACGATGGTCGATTTCATGTCAACGAAGGTTGATTTTAGGTTGACTAAGGTCGATGGTGATGGATTTCACGCCGACGAAGGTCGACGGTGGTGAATTTCACGTCAACGAAGGTCAAAGATGCAAGATTTCAGTTTGACGAAGGCTGGTGATGCAAGATTTCAGGTTGACAAAGGTCGCCGATGGTTGATCGAAGGTCTACGATGGTTGACGATGGTTGATTGAAGGTTGATAGTTGTGGAAGAAAGATGGGAGAAGAAAAAGGGGAGAAGAAGAAGATTGCATACCAGGATGGCGAAGGTTGCCGACGATGGAGTCGTCGGTGGTCCTCGGTGGGTCGTCAATACAGGGGGATCATAGTATTAGGGTGCCACCATAGTTTACTGTTGTGTATTAGGGTTAGCCTCAGTTTGGATAGGAAGTTGTTTAGCTGCATCATGTATTAGGGTTTTACGCATGTGTGGCGTGTCTCGGTGTGTCCATCTTGGACACGCAGGTTTGCGGCGTGTCCTACCACGTGTCCGAATGAAACAAAATAATAAAAAAATAGGACACCTCACCTGTTATGTCCAACATGTGTCCTGGTGTGTCTTCGGTGTGTCTGTGTTCCCCGCGTGTTCGACACTACTACGACATCTATTTCGGCATACCCGTGCTTCATAGATCTAGATCAACCACAAGGAACAAATTTGAAAGGGAAAAAAAATGACTATTGGATGTTTACATCAATAGATTGGGAAATGCAACCGCCATGTGAGCCGTGTCAGTGTTGGAACGGTAACAATACTTTTGCAAATTTTTTGGAACCTAGAATTTTGGTATGATGGTTTGCTTATCATGGTTTTGGATTGCCTTGACAAATTTGTATTAAATAAGTACAGTTCCAATTAGGCATGAAACTTCTCAGCAAGTGCCCCAAACACAATTCTTCAAGATATTGGTTATGAAAATGAGTTAATGAACTAGCAACCTGCCACATCTTTTTATTCCTTGGGACATTTCCAGAGAGCTTTGATAGTTAAATTTGGCCCTTTTTGGGGCCATATTTGGTGTTCCCTAAAATTGTGAGGGATTTCCTTCATAATCGTAAGGGAGGGATTTCCTTCTATTTGAACACTATATAAAAATTGAAGTACTTAGTACTTAATTATTTGCGAACACCCAATCCAAACTTGTCACATCCTCAGTAATTGGGTTGCATGGGTTTCTTCAGAAAGTGGCTGTTTTTATACTTGTTGCATCTATTGTCTCACATTGCATGGTATGGGTGTCATGTGGAAGTTCAATTTTGACTTAGATACCGCGATACATATGACCGAGAGGCATGCATCCGTCTAGAATGAGGAATATTGAAGATTGAAGGCGTAAAATATATAGGGGGTGTTTGGCAAAGCTACTTTTAACAGCTTTTAGCTTTTTATTACTAAATTTAGATATAAGTTACAATTTTTTCCAAACAGTTGAAACTTTTACTACAAGATATAACCACTTTTTCTTCTATTTCAGCTACAAGTTATAATTTTTACCAAATACTTACAATTTTTACTATAAATTACAATTTATAAGTTACTAGTTTCAACTATGCCAAACACCCTCATAATTGTAAAGAGAGACATGAGTTCTAGTGAGGGAGGGAAGGAAAATTATATGGTTTTAGAGAAAGAGTTTGCGTAAAGGTGTGGGCTATAAGAAGCACGGACACTTCTACAAACGAGGCGTGTCGGACGCTACACTTCTCGGACACTCTTTAGACACTCCTAAATTTGTGTCCAAAACTTTTTAAGCGTATCTTAATTAAAAAATTAAATTTATGATGTTATACATTTCTTCTATATTTGATAGATACTTTTTGAACTGCTCAAACACTTCCTATGTGATGAATTTTTTCATAGTAACAATGTTTTGCATTCTTCGAAACGTAAATTATGGGCACTAAATATGTTTAAGTGCATTTATAAGATGAAATATAAGAGTTTTTTTAAAAATTTTATTTGCGATATATTTTATATGTTCAATTACCACTGAATAAATTATTTACATATTTGACATATAATAAATATATACAAATATATTCTTTTAACGTGTCTTAAGCGTGTTATGTAGGCATTTTTTGAAAATTACCGTGTCGGCGTGCCCATGGCGTGTCCGTGTCCATGCTACTTAGGGTGTAGGTCTATTGGTTTGTAGAGAGAAAATTAAGAAATGGGTAAACTTATTTAGAGAATATAAAGAGAAACTAATACATATAAACACACACACCCCTATGTGAGTCAACAACAGTAGTGCTTAGCGACACCAATGTTTGTGCATGTATATAGAACTGTAGATGTAGATGTGTATAATATGGTATGCATAAATATTCAACATACATACACATATTATGTGATCAATACATATTAGTGTAGAACAAACTAAACTTTGTGGCCTGTGGCCCAATGGTATGAGTGTTACCCTCCAAATGGGAGGTGAGGAGCTCAAACCTTGCCAAGTGCAAGATGGGAGTGGGTGTGTGTGTGTGTTTGCCGATTAAAAAAAAAAAAACCTAAGGGTTATAGAATCAGCCTTGGTTGCAACAAGTGAGGACTTTCTTTATTAAACAATTTTTGCTTGAGAAGTTTCCTATCTTCTTGACTTCAAATCTCTTGAATTAATTCCCCTATTTTTACGGAGAATTCACAATTGAAATAGCTTTAGCCAATGACATCATTCATTTATCCAGATAAACAACATGGAGAAGGCATAAACACAAATATAAAAAATATATCTATGTGCATGTGTGTGTGTGTATATATATATATATATATATATATATATATATATATATTCTTCAGTCAATTTTCAAGAGAAACTACAAGAGCGAAGTTGATGCGTGGAAGAGGGAGAGTGGGAGATGCACTTTTGAAACGGTGGAGGTGGAGGAGTGGAGGGGTTCTTCCATGGAAGATTGTGGTTTTTGGGATGGATAAGAGAGAGAAGAAGAGAAAGTGGGATTATTTATTTATTTTGCTGTGGAGATGAGATATAATGGTCACTATGGGGGTAGGGTATGATAAAGACTGAAGTGGATGTTTGTGTGACTTAAATAAGATTTTATACAAAGGTAATAGAGTAAAACTAACTATAAAAATCCTTAACAGTCGTATCCAACAATTTTGATGAGGGAGGGCAGTGTAGTTTTCCAAACCTTAGAGGAGGTCTCTATAATTTTCAAACTCCTCAAGGGTGGTTAGTGTAAATTGTAATTAACCTCTTTTTTTTGTTTTTTGTTTTTGCATTTTTTTATTTGCCTTAGTGCGTGCGAACTGTCGTTTTTTGTTTTTTCATTTTTATCTTTTGCCTTAGTGCTTGCATACGTGTCATCCCCTTGACGCCTTCTCTTCATAAAATTTTTCTTATTAAAAAAAGGATAATGTTGCTTGAACAAAATGTGCTTGCATAAGGCACTTGTGCTGTTTTACTTTTACTTCAAAAAAATATGATATTCTTGCCCAATTTTCTTTAGCCATGAGAAGCCCGAGGTAAGAATGATGATCACATTGCAAAAGCTCTTCAACATTTTAGCAAAGACTTAAGCTATGAGGGAGAGGGCCTTTGGGTTCCTTAGGGTATGTGAAGCTAAGGTTGCTATAGCAACCATTTGATTATTCAAGTTTTTAGTGTAGGAGCTAGATGAACCAATCCTAAAGTTCAGGTGATAAACATAAGAGTGTAGCGGACATTGGAGCACTCTTGCTCATGCTTCTCGTACAAGTTAAGAGCCAATGACCGCCAAAATGGAATAATTTATGTTGCCACTAAATCATGTTTGAAATTTTTTAGTAGGATTGAGATAGGTGAGAAAATGAGGTACCTTGCGTGTCATTAAAGGGCATTACACGGAGTTAGCTTTAAATGTACATGTGTTTCTTTTGGATATTAAGCCCCATTTGGTATCATTTATGTTTACTATTTTCTGTTTTTATTTTTAAATTTTTTATAAATTGTAAACAAAAACATGTTTGATTATAAACCAAAAATAAAAAATTGTAAACGTTACCAACCAACACCACATTCCTATTTCAAATGATTAAGTAACCAAACCAAAATAAGTCTCGTCTCCCAATCATTTTGGCTCATCTAGATGACTATTTTTTCCCCATTCCATACTGTCTATCGTGATATGCTGATGCGGCCGACCGGTAAGATGAGCACAAATAAAAAGAAAAGGATCCAAGTAAAAGAAATAAAAAGAAATAAATGCCATGCTCAAAAGAAATGAAAGCTCTTGATCCCAATATCAAGACTCAATTCATTCAGCTCAATATCATCGTCTACCAAATCTATTACATAATAGCCTATTTATAGGCATTTAGAAAACCTTAATTACAACTACTAAATTCGAGAAATTCTAATTAAAGTTACTAAATTTAAAAGATCTCAACAAAATCAATATATTGAATATTGTTAAAATCGCTAGGTTTCGAAATCTGCAAATATCTTTCATCTTATGTCTTCTCATTCCCCATCATCTCTCATCGGTTCAGAAAAATTCTACTCCGGAGATGTTGCTTACAAATTAGTATCATTAATTTCTTAGGGGCATCCATGTTTCTAAGTAAGGAGTGTATAAGGGCTTGAATGATGTTCATCTGATCTTCAAAGGAATTCATTTTTCTTTTTCTTTAAGAAAAGAAAGAATTCACAAAATTATAGACCCTTTAGCAAACTTTTATGGACTCCCTAATGAATAAAAATATTTATCTCAATTTTCTAAAGAGAATATTACCTTCTCTGAGGCCCAAGTGATTTGTGGATACTCTAATGGATGTGAAGTAGGCCTTCGAAGCAATATTAAAGCTCTCCAAAAATGTTCTACATTTTTTTGTTGCCTTTTTTTTTTCCGTGGGGGGGGTGGGGGGGGGTTGGTTTAGGTTTATAATGAGGCTTAGGGCGTTTTTTGGGTTGTTGATTAGGCTTAAAATTAGGCCTTCACCAACTACTTATTTTTTTTTCCTTTTCACCTTGATTGGGTTAATATTTTGGGCTGGGCACACATATATTTTTGGTTTTGGCTTATTAGGCTGAGTTTACTTAAAGACTGAAGGTTGGGTGAAATTGTTAGGGTTGTATATGTGGGTAAATATGGCTGGGTTTGGAATGTTTATGAGCTGATTTTATTTGGTTGATTTTGTGGGATCATTTAACGGGTTGAATGGGTTGAGGGTTGGGA
Source organism: Heliamphora pulchella (assembly GCA_032270985.1). Classification (NCBI taxonomy): domain Eukaryota; kingdom Viridiplantae; phylum Streptophyta; class Magnoliopsida; order Ericales; family Sarraceniaceae; genus Heliamphora; species Heliamphora pulchella. Next base: position 21,956 of record JAULJZ010154378.1, read on the forward strand.
ATTTGGGGGATGGGGGGTGAGGCTTAGGGTATAAGTTTTAGGGTTAGGGTAGAGGTCTTATTTTTGAAGATGATGTTATGGGTGGCCTGTTGAGAGTGAAGCAAAAACCTCTGTGCCTAGTGACTGCTCAAGCGGACCTTGCACACCATTGGTCTCGGGCTAGTGTAAGCTCGAGCGACCAGAGGGCCTAAACGAGCGGGCTTGGTCTCAGGCTAGGGGCCACTCGAGCGGATTGTCTCAGAACAGTTTTTGCTGTGCAGCGGCTAGGGTTATATTTGATCCTAAGAGCCTTATTAAAAGGTGTGGAATGTTACGTTTTTTAGTGTGAGAAACGGCAAAATCATTATTCTCTCTTGTAATTCTCAGATCAATAATAAAAGCGTGAACTCGTGAACGTAGGCACCATTGCCGAACCACGTAAAAACTTGTGTGTGCATCATTGGTTGTTCTCGGTTCTCGTTCTTGTTTTGTGTTCGTGTGTGACTTGATTGTGTTCTTTACCAACGTGACGATTGGGTTGGATTTAGTCGAGTCTTGACTTGAAAATCTACAACATGGCCACGGTTGAGCACGACGACGTGGGTGGCGATGACTCAATGTGACGGAGTTGGTGGTGGCAGCTCAGGGCAATAGCATTGGTGGAAAAGGCTGATGGTAGCTCAAGACGATGGTGGTGGTGGGGGCTGTGAACGCAAGGTGAAGGTGTGGCGACGGCCACTAGTAAAGCAAGGCGGTGGCGATAGTGGGTGGCAAAGGCGGCGGCGATCTCAGGTGACGAACGCGGCAGCGACTCGGATGGCAACAACAGCAGTGGCGAAGGGTGGCAGCAATGGGTGGCGGCGGTTGTGAACTCAAAAGCAAGGAGAGGCAGCACGAGGGCTTGCTTCATTGGAAAAGGGGACTGTTCTGACCTGGCACTAGAAATCTATCATGGTCATCAATTTTGCCGTTGGCAATTGTTCTAGTAAGGCATTGGAAATCGTCCATTATCAGCGATGGTGACTATTCTGACCAGGTTATGATACCACTTGATGCTGGCGGATTGGCAAGATAAGAACAAATAAAAGAAAGTCATCCAAATAAAATAAATAAAAGAAAATCAAGGCCACACTCAAAAGAAAAGAAGGTTCTTGATCCCAATATCAAGACCCAATTCGTTCAACTCAATATCATCGTCTACCAAACCTATTTCATAATAGCCTATTTATAGGCATTCAAGAAAACCTTTTAAAACTACTAAAAATAAAAGATTGCAATTCAGGAAAAATTTAATTAAAGCTACCAATTTTAAAAGATCTCAATAAAATCAAAATGTAGAATATTGTTAAAATTGCTAGATTTCTAAATATTTAAATATCTTTCATCTTATGCCTTTTCGTTCCCCATCATATGCTCCATTAAATTATATATATATATTTATCTATTTTTATGTTACAATATCTAATATCAATTTAGTTTCTCTCCCCTAACTATGGACCTTCATTGTACATGAACTAACCATCTTAGCCTATTATTTATCAGCTTAGTCTTTAATTAGAGCTACTTATACCATTTTCACAAGTCTTATCTGGTCTTATCACACATCCATCGTAGAATTTTTATTTCAATTTCGTAGATATCTATAGATGGTATAATATGCCAAAGTACGCCTCCACTAGACCCAACTTGCTCTGATTCTATGGATCACATTATTTTCCAATCTCTCTATTCTGATTTTCAATCTCGACTTCTCTGTTGTCTCTACTTCTAGTAACATCTACTTCTATTGTTACTATGTTACATTGCTTATATTCAGTTTGGACTGTTTAGTTCTAGCTATTCTAAACTGTTTTGACTTCTAGTGCTTCTTTACTAATGTCTTATTTAGTGTTAGTTCCTTTTTTAGTTTTATCCACTACGATTATTTCATTTGCAAATGACATACAGCATAGAATATCATCATCTCTTTCCATAGATCGTAACTGGTTTTATCACACACGTTCATCGTAGCATTCTTATCCAAGTTACACTAATTTTGTTAACGTGTTATTCCTTAATTGTCCAACATTCTATCCAGCATTTTGTCCCAAAAAGCATTGTTGGTCTTGTTTTTGTTCTACAATTTTTTTCATCCAATTCTGTAGGTTTCTGTACACTACTGCATAATATGCCGAAATACTCTTCCAATAGAGCTAACTTGCTCGGATTCTATCAATCACATAATCTCCAACCTCTCCATCTTGATTTTCAGTCTTAACTTGTATTTCATCTCTACTTCTATTGTTACTAAGTTACTCTGCATATATTCAGTTATTGTTCTAGTTATTTTAAACCAATTTCCACTAATATTATTTAGTATTGATTCCTTTTTGAATTTTATCCACCGAGATTATCTCATTTGTGAATGACATACACCTTAAAATATCAACTTGATCATGTATAATCAATTCATTCATAATTAATAAGATTCAAGGTGGGCACTTGCATTCCTACTGCAATTAGAAATCCACTTTATTTTTTTCTACAGGTATTGTCATTGTAGTCAAAGTGCCATCACGCATGTCATTTTTCATATTGATCTACCTCTTTATTGTTAAGTCAGATTGTTATTTGAAAACAGATTAGTATTTAAACATTGTTGTTTATATATATATATATATATATATATATATAATTTGTAGATATGTTTTTTGGTTAAAAGGAAGGCCATATGCTGGGGAGCGGTAAGCCTTTCCTTATACCAGAAAAGGTACTTAAACCTTAAGGAAGATAGGATTCAATCTTGAGTCTCTTTGTAAAACTTACTTGAGAATTTGCCATACGTGGGTTACTTTTGTGCCAATCTGATCCTTATAGTACCAATTGTGATAAATTTGTCCTTCAATTTTGAAAAGGTGTCCAATTGTTCCAATTGAAAACATTGTTAGGACTTTTCTCAGGAAAATTGCTATGTGCTCCTCAAGTGCTGAAACCAACTTAACTTTTTGTCCCTATGGTTTGGCTCTTGTCTAAATTTGATCTCTATTGTTTCAATTGCATCAAATTTGTGTAATTTTGAAAATTTTCAATTTTTTACTCAATGGAAAATGAACACTTTTTTTTTGGTAAGAATTTGTTTATTTTGGAAACCGTGCAGAAGTATATAAAATTTTAAAAATCTTGCACTTAACTGGTGTTCAAAAGGACCTAGCTAGGGATTTCAATTGCAGTATTGGCCATTGTTATGGTCACGGTCATGTTCAACGGTTATCAAGAGTGTTGGTCAGTGTGCAATGGAAATCGAAAACTGCACACGTGAATTATTTTCAAACACTAGCACATGCTATAAAACTCATTGGTAAGTACGTCATAACCTTGTATATAGCAAATACAATGCTTATAGTGCTTTTCAATTAACATTTTGGCACTCAAAACATGTTTTGTAAACTAATATTGAATTTTGTGTTACTTTTAAGTCAAAAAATTGATATATTTGTATGGTATCATAACATCTGTATTTAGATATTTGAAATGTTAGAAGAATAAATAATTTGTGATAATAAAACAAATAAAAGATAATTTTTTTTAATGATACAAGTACCATAACAATCGACAGCAGAATTCAACAAAAAGGAAAGGTATCACATGCAATGGTCTAGAATGGAAGAATGTGTGAAAAAGTGCATCACAGATCTTTTGTCTTCGCGCGAGTTCTTCTTGCATAACAGTTTCCATAATGGTTGTATCGGACGATACAGGCTGATGCGGTATTGATGCGCGAGGTGTATTGGCCTTATCGTCCAATACGCTTGTGAAGTTTTGTATCACCGATATTTTGTTACATAATTGAATCGGTATATTCAGAAAAGCATACATATCCGGCGGTACGATAGATAACGGCCAATTTTGAAAGTTTTGGTCCTAGCATAAGGAAAAGGTAGGACCATACCTTTGTGGCTCTATTTGCAAGCCAAATAACAAGTCAATCTTTAATTCTTGATTAAAACTCGATGGTGTGTGATCTTGATCATCAAGAGCCCTAAAATCTTGATGATGCCTTGAATTTACTTGTGTACCTAGGAGGTTTCAATTCAATGTACATTGGAAATCTAGCCCAGGGAGGATGGTGAGGCCACTCTCTCTTTATTCTCTCTCCAAGTAGTGTAAAGAGAATAATATTGAGAGCTAAAAGTAACCACTCACTAGCTGCACAGTGGTATTTATGTAGGTGATTTTATACCACTTAGGCTTTAGCTTCTTATTTTTTTTTTCTCATAAGCATAAAGACTAGCAGTTAATTGAAATTAACACATTCTATAATAACAATTGCACTGTAGCCCTCAAAGAACTAATTATTATTAATGATATCCTATGTTCCATAATACCCCAATGCAACCCTTCCACCAACCCATATATACAAGTTGTAATGGAATCAATTAAAATTAGTCTTTTTTCCCCATAAAAAGGTGGATTCCATCTTGAAAAGAATGCTTTTGCAATCCTAATAGACACCACCTATGATACTAACATGTTGGCCAAGTCTAACCTCATTCATTGGTGTGTCAAAGTTGCCGAGGCTAGGAGCCCAAGTCCATAACTTCTCTTAGGACTAAGAGTTCAGTGCATTGAACGCTATAATATTCATAACAAAGTAGACAACAGGTTTTAAGTATGATAGTTATTATGGTCCTTCATTGTATCCAAAATTAGTCTGGAATCTTGCATTTCAATAACAAACCAACCAAACTAAGCTTTGTCCTAATCAATTGGGATCAGCTACATGAATCATTTTATGCCATTTGGCTTTGTTAAGAGTCATTTTTTCATTTAGTTTTAATAAATTCATATCTTTTCTTAATACGACATCCTATATTAATTTAAGTGCTTTTCTCTCTTTTTAAAGAAAGTGTTGGTTAATATAAGTTTAAATGCTATTGCAAAATCTAGGATCCCCTCTTCGGTCTCATTTCAATCACCAAAGGCCAAACCCCCAATGAACCTTTTCATGTCCTTGTCTCTTGGTTCTTATGTGTCCATTGAAATCTCCACCTATATTTATTTTCTTTCCTACTGTATTTTTTGGATCATTTCATCCATTTGATCCCAAAATTGTCCCTTATCTTGAAGGTGTTTGGCTATTATTATTCCTATACCATTTCTACGTCTCTCTTTCCTAGTATAATAGATTTTATACCCTGTATTATCTATTTTTTCTGATTTCTCCCATACCCGTTTAGTCTCTTGTAAGCGCACTATACTAATTTTGCTTCTTAGCCTATAATTCCATTGTTTTACATGTTAAGGTTCTTGTATTCTAAGTTGCTAATCTAAGCCTATAATGCAGGGTTAGGTTCTTTATTTGTGCTCGTCAAGGGAAGTGCAAGAACTCTTACTCATTTTCACCGCATTCGGGTGCTGATGTGGCGCCCCTTGCCTATTTTTCGAAACGCCTAAAGGCAAGTGCAATGCATTGCTTAAGGGGGACTGTAAGGACCCGGTTTTAGGTTACGGAGTTATCAAGGAAAATAGTAGAAGACGTGTTACCGGATTCAGGTTTTGGATTACGTTAAGATTGAAAACCTAATAGAGCTCAACCTAAACAAAATTTTTGGCCTAAACTCTTCTTAAGGATAAGTTGACCTATTCTAAAAAATCATTGAACCCAATAATCCATGAGTGTTATTCTAAAATAGCAAAACCTAAATTCCAAGTTCAAATAATAAGAGAATCAAGTATAAGCTCCAATTTAGGAAGAAAATATACTCAAAGATCTAATACTTCATAACTTTCAATAATTACACTTTTAATCCCCGAACTTCTCAATAAATGCACTTTTGGCCCAAGACACCAAAATTCATAATAAGTTGCAAGTCTCATAAGAAAACACTTTAATTTCTCATATAAATTACTCTTAAGAGTTCTTGAAAATTTTAGTTTCGATAATTACACATAAGTCCCTTAAATCCTTATAATTGCACAAAAGTCTGAGATATTTCTCATCTTTCTCTACAACCAACATTAATTAATATATGAATATATATACATATAATGAATACATGTACAACATATATGTAAGACCACCTAGTAGTATCGGTCAAAATATTTTAATAAATAAAATAAAATACAATAAAATCAATTCAAATCAAATTAGAACTTCAACTTTCAAGACATTATAATTCATTAAAATAATCAAAAGGCTCCCAAATGCCATCATTACATATACACATAGATATACTCACCAAATCTCATAGACAAAATAAGCAAATATAAAATTATCTTCTTATGAGAATTGAACTAAACCTGTCAAAACTTAGCACACCGAATCTCAACTAAAAGTCCAAAATTGGACACATGTACAATCTTAACTCAACCTTTTAAATCAAAACAAGGAGTGAAAGACAAAACAATAAAGGAAATGACCCAAATGCCCCTCCTTGACCAGTTATACCTTGGAAATTGTGCCCTAATTTGCCTTTTGTATTTTTATGCTCAAAAATCAAGGAAAAGATGTACAAAATCAAACATCATCATGACTTAATTTTTTTAAAAATAAATAAAGATGCCGCAAATATAAAAATGTATGTCTTGCAAGAATAAAATTAATGATTAAAACCCTTGCACACCAAATCATCATTAAAAGTCAAATTGACACAACTTGACAAAAGAGTTTAATTTAACCTATGTGTCAACACATAATTAATTAAATAATGCAATAATAATTATAAATTACAAAAATAATGAACTAATCACAAAATTACTAAATTAACTCAATTCCATGGAAAAAGTGACCAAGAATATACATTAAGTTAATTTTTGGAACCCTTTCTTGAATAATGTAGTTTAAATACATTATTAGACCTTCGATATAATAATAATAAAATACCAAATCAGATTTTTTTGGGAGAAACACCCCCCTGGCTGGATTTTGTTCTCCCCTTTCTCTTCCTTTCTTACACACACCCCCCCTCACCACCCCATGCAACCAATACCCTTCAATGCATGCCTTCTACCACCACCCACCACCATCATGGCTTTCATCACCCAACACCTCTATAGAAGCCACCACCCAGCCTCCCATTTTTGGCCATGAGGGGGTGAGGAGTCCAAACCAGAATTTTGATTTCAAATTTTGCCAAGTGTTGAGAGAAGAAGCAACTAGGAGATAGGAGGAGTCCATAGGCAATAAAGCCAAGTCCTTTCATCCTTCACCAAGAAATCAATCTCCAAGGTAAGAAAACTCTTAAATTCCTCTCCTCTCACTCAACTCAAATCCCCCTTCACCATTCTTAAAGATAAAATCAAGAGCAAGATTTAAATCAAGCCAACAAAGGGGTCAAAACTAAGATTTGGGGCTGTTTGATGTTCTTCTTCATATTTGTGCTTATGCATGTGGTTTTTATTTGAGGTCCATGTTATTACTTACATATTTGATTACTGGAGATATTGTTTTTGAAGTTTTATATCATGCATGCAAAGAATAAAATCAAATCCATGTCATGCAAATAGTTAGAGTTGAAGAAGTTAGTTGATCTTAAGTTTCAAAATTTTCTGCTTGCTGGACCTCTCGTTGAAAAATCATAACTAAATATAGAAAAATCTCCTAAGGTTAAATCTTATGTCCAGAGTTAGATTTTGAAATTATCTTTCATATAAAATTGGCTTGAACTGTTTTGAACCTATAAATCTCGAGTTATAAATTTTCTACCAAAACACGTTAAATCTGGACCAGCCTCTGTTGCAGATGTCAAAACCCTATTTTAAATTGTGATCCAAGCTTTGGTCTCTTCACGAAAGTTGTAGCTAACATATTTTTCTACCTATCCACAAAAATTGAGCTCTTTTTGTTGAGTTTTGGTCAATCAAAAGCCCTCTGCAAGTCGCTGTTCTCGTTCAGTGATTCAAAACCAAATCTGTCCAACCTTTTTGTGAGACCCAAAATCCATGTTTTGAATGCTCAAATCAAAAAGTGTTCTTCATGAAAAATGTTCAGGACATCTTAATCTAAATGCTGTCCAAATATCATGCATTTTAGCCTTTGTTTGATCTACCAAACAATTTTTAAGCTATCTGTTTTTAATGCTGAAAATCACCACCATCGAGTTGTAAAATGCTGACTTGACACATTTTCTTAGGAGAGCAAAATCTTAAATATTTTCTAAAGAACTCTACTAACCATCCTTCACGAAAGTTTCAGAAGACATCTTAAATTAAAACATATCAAAAAATTTTAATGTTTGAACTTTGAAGCTGATTTGATACTCTAAATATATTTTTCTCTGTCAGTCTCATTCGTAGCATTTTCTTAGAGCTGCTGTCGCACTTTATATTATGAGGGCTAATTCACCTAGAAGTAATGAGAATTAGCCTAAGTGTTCTTCATAAGAATTGCTAAGGACCTTTTAAAGTATCTTGTGACCAAAATTCAGAAATTAATTTAATGCCTAGGTACTCCAAAAGCTTGCTGTAAATTCTAATTAAATGGCTGAATTTTTAAAGTAAAGTGTTTAAGTGTAATGTATTAACATTTAAGTTATACCTCAAGCAATTTAAAATTGAATGTATGATTAATCTGACTTTTGTGCTAGAAATAATATGAATCATGACATGATATAATAGCATACTCCTTATATTGAAAACTAACTTTTAGCTTGTGATGGAAAGCATACTTAATGGTTGTATCTTATGCTTCGGATTGGTTGTACCATGAGCATTGTAATAATTGCACTTTGGGCATCTTGTAGGTCATACCTTGTACATTTCGAGTTGTGCTTTTGTCATGGTTGTTGGGGTGTGTCGATTTGGAGTCGGTCACCTGTTGTTCCTTAGTCAAGAACGTTCCTGGTGTGCTTGCTTGTGTATCTATTTTGGAATGTATTACCCGTGAACACCCTGAGTGCGTCCCCAGTGTAAGTATTTTGGTAATGTTTTTGGGGAGAAACCCTCTGTGGACCCCATGGGCACATCTCTTGCTTTCCTGTGCTTCGAACTATGGATTGACACCGATGGCAAAGGCATTAAGCATCTAAAGGTGGGAGCGTTCGGGATAGCCTGATTGCACCGGACCTCACACTGTTGTGATTGAATAAAATAACTGTGGTATATAACCCGATGATGAAGTTATTATTCACAATGAGGTGCTCTAATGGTTTTAGTGATCAATTGCCGAAAGTCTATCTCTTGGGATTCCCGGCGTGGAGTTTATGGTTCAGTTTTTGGTCCGTGGTTGGGTTGGGCATATGCATAACATCAACCAACATCATATCTTGTGCATTCTTTATAAATCCTGTATATCTGAATGAATGCCATGCTTTATAAATCTTAGCCAAGTCTTTGACTGTTAAATGTATGAAAACTATGTTGCGGAATGTTGCTTGGTTGGATTGTGCTTCGAGTTAAATCAGTAGGATTTTAGAATTTTCTTCTGGGCTTCAGCTCACGATGTTAGTACCACAGGTGGAGAAGAAGGACTACTGTACATAGAAGACTTTACGAACAGGTCGAGTACCTGGAACCTGAGGACTTTGGGGGTGCGTAAAGAATATAGAAGTTTCGCTTGTCATCTTTTGAGTTGTAATTTCAAGTAAAATTTTCCTATCTTTTTGTGAACTTGTAAATGATGACTGTAATATCAATCTTTGTGGGATGTGTTGGGAAAACTTCATGTCTCTGCATACAGTAGTAAATGATTAATTATGAATGAATGTGTTAGTATAACTCTTATTATACATATATGTATATCTTAACGTGCTCGGAAATCGGGGGGTTATAGGGACGCCCTAGCATTGACACGTAAATTATTTGGATTCATGTTCATAGAGATTTGACAGGTTTTTTGATGTGCTGGCTATCAGCTACCTGACGCACAATCTTACTCTTTTCTCCGGGTTTGGGACATGCTGTATAAGAGATAAGATTTTAAGCATTACACCGATGGAGTTAAATCTTCCATTTAAATGATTGAGATAAATCATCCGATGGTTCTTATCACATAGGGGTCAATCAAATTGTAGTTGACTTAATAGAATCTATTTGCAACTTTTAATTTTATCAAGTAGTAAAGCTTATGGTTTATATCTCCTGTGAGTTAAACTTTAAAAAATGACATTCAGTGTAACTTAATGGGCTAACCATTCATTTCATGAATCATGTTCATAATACATTGAAAAGATTTTAGAATGAAATACAGAGAAATAAATAGTACTTATTCTAAATGAACAAATAAATCCAATTCGTTTTAGGCAAACATCCCAATAGAATTGTCCATAAATGAAAAATATTTAGGTTATGAAAATTGTCATTGGTTTGATGCTGATCTAAAATTGTTCTCAAACTTCATTTTGTTATATCGTTTTATCCAACACAAACAAAATGTTATTAAAATCCTTCACTTGGTATATAATGGGTTAAGGAATTGTAGATAAAAGAAATCTAATAGTTTATACCAAAGAAATTATGTCACAATTGTTATTTTCTCCTTCAATTTCCCCAAAGCTATAAAATATAAATTATAATTTATCCTTATGGTTGTTTCTTATACAATCATAATTTACTAAAAACCAAAAATTATTATCTTACCATTCCCCCCCACCCCCCCTCCCCCGCCAAAAAAAAAAAATCCTCAACCATTTTTAGTAGTGAATGCTCTAGGAAGGTTGGCTGAGAGGTCCAAGGAGGTGGGTCTAATGGATGGTTTTATTGTAAGAAAAAATTGGGTTTAAAGGTCGAGCCTCATTCTGCACCTTATCATGTGGCCTAGATCATCAACACCAAGCTCAAAGTTGATAAGCAGTGCCTTGTGATATTTACTCTTGGAAAGCTTAAAGAGACGGTGCTGTGTGATGTGCTTTCTCTTATGCTTTGCCACATTCTCCTAAACCGTATATAGATATGGGACCGTGATGTCGAGCATGCTGGGCGTGCTAACACCTATTCCTTCGTTGATGGAAAGACAAAATACACGCTTACTTGTGCCACTGATTCACGTCCTGTCAGGTTGAGGAAGAACTATCTGTTGGTTCGTTGCATTTCTCCTTCTGTTGGCATCCTTGGTTGTCCTACTAACTCGACGGTGTCTGTAGACACCCCAATTTGACTAAGCCAAATCTTAGGTACCTATCTCGAATGCGCTCTAATGATGAGAAAATGAGAGTTATGCTCAAAGATACTCCCAAGCAAGCGAAATCACGAATTCGGCTCAAAACCCAAGAAAATCACCAAAAACCTTTAGGCCATGACATTCTTATACTCACGGTCGCCACCTTTTCGAAAACCCTAGAACAGGCCGTGCCCTTGATCATCACGGCCGTCACTTTTTGAAAACCCTAGAACAGGCTGCGACTTCCTTTCTCACGGCCGCAACTCCCTAAGCCCAGCCGCGACTTTTGAAAGTCGCAGTTGCCTTTTTCATTGCCATAAAGGTAGCAGTTGTCACTATACAAAAGCAAAAAGGTAGCGGCCGCCACTTTTATCCTTTTTGGGACAGGTGGCAACATTCTTGAGGGGGTCTGCGTTGCCCACTTTGCACGATTTTCACAGAAACAAGAGGAAGAACCTGGAGGTCCAAACTTTGCCCAAATACAGCCCACCCGATATTTTTCTATCCATTCCATACTTCTCGAGCCTTGTTCGTGATCTTGCTTGTGTTGAAGGAGTTTGTAAAGCTCGTATTGGCTTGGGATAGCCTATTCTCACCCCGAGGGGCCATTCGAGGTGGATATTCACACGAGGTAACCTTCGGCACCCACGATTCTTCTATAAACTCTAATTTTCTTTCCCCGAGGGTGTCGTGGATAAGGTTTCCATTGTCTTTATTGTTTATTCGTCATTTATTTTGATCTAAGCATTGTTCCTTCAAGTTTTCATTATAAATAGTGTATTCGTAGTTCTCTGTTTCGTATATTACAATCGTTTTTATTTCGTTTTGATGTTCACAAGCACATTGAGTACGCCAAAAGCTTTTTGAGGTTCTAGGATTATGATGGCCGCGATCTTTCAATGTCACGGCCACGTATTTTGTTAAACTTACAGTCACGACCGTGACCTTTTTGCACATGGCTGACACCTTTTTGCTTTCTTTTCTCCCGGCTGCGATATCCTGTTGTCACGGCCGTGATGTTTGTATAAGGCTAAAAGCATGAAAACTCTTTGAAACTCTGTTATTTGTTTATTTCAAGGTTTTTCTCCCTTTTCCTTATTCTAGTTTATTTTTCTCTTTTTTGTACTTCAGTTCATGTTCTTGCTAGGTAATGAGTGGTAAATCTGGCCTAGATCGAATGGGTTGCGGTCTCCATTCTGTACACACTCTTTTTTGTATGTTCTGTGGTTATAAAAACATGACGGCCGCGATTTTTCCATGTCCCGGTCATGTGTTTTATTAAACTCACAGTAACGGCTGCCAGTTGGTTTTCAACAGCCACAGCTTTTATTTTTCTGTTTGTCATGGCCGCCATATCCTTCTGCTGCGGCTGTGAGTTTTTGCAAGGACAGTAACATGAAAATGTGTTTTAAGTATTCTGTTGTTCATTTTGATATCATGTACATTCTATTTTAGAGATATTGTTTCTTTAAAGGATGGAGGATGGTAGATCTAGACTAGAATGAATGGGTTATGGTCTGTGTCCTGCATGTTTTGTTTATTTGAGTTTGTTTTGGACTCTGTACGTTGAGTATACCCTTTTTGTACCCCAGAATACCCTGGCCGCAATATTTATTTTCCACAGTCGTAACATTCATCATTCTATTTCTCGGGGTAACCCTATGTTTGTCACAGCCGCGTGTTTTGTGACTTGGTTCTCAAAAAAAAAAAAATCATAAAAGGGCTTAACTTGAAACATCAATGGTTCTTGTTGTAAATTTCATTAGTATTCGCATTTGCATTGTTCATATTTGCATGTTTGGTTCTCAAAATCCCCACTTCGCCTACCCAATACCCTGGTCAGTTTATTGTCTTGGGGTTATGTCGGGGAAGCCAGTAAGCTTTCTGGCCACATGCTCTCATAGATGTGGTAAAAAGAGTTATTGCGTACCGTTTGACCATGCCTTGCACCATTCATGGCAATGGGAGGAATATTCTTGACTCTATTCAGAAGGTACACTGAGTGCAGACCTACCAGCTTTCTCTTGTTGCATATAGCTTCTTAGACCCCTTCTTTAGGATCAATAAATCTTTTAGGATTATGTGATTTTCTTTTTATGAATGTTTTTGTTTGTATAGTTAGCATCCTGTTTAGGTTTAGTTTTCTTTTTTCTGTTCCGCTGCCAAACGTGAGTTGTTTCGAGTCTAAGCCCGGCTGACGAGTTCTCCGGTTTACACGAGTCCTTTCAGTTCAGTGACCCGTAGCTTCGTGCATAGAAGAACGTATACGCACTTGGGCATGATCTCCGTTTAGAAGGGTAGAACAGTCAGATTCTGAGTTCCCGATGGCAGACCAGGAATTGATCATGGCTGATATGATAAGGGCTATTATGGACCTACGATGAACATTAGACGGGATCAGTACAGCTCTGAACAACTAGGCCAGGATTCAAATTGAAGGCCAGACACAAATCCAACTCTTACAGGCCCAGCAAATCCAAAACCAAGCTCAACGTCAGCAACTTCAAGCTTAAGTCAATGATTTGTTGAGTTCATCTATCGAGAACTGGACTCAATTCAACGAAGGGAGAACTAAGGCTGTAAAGCTGCTAAGAAATCCTTCGATCACCTTTGAACAGCTGCTTGATGTGGGAGTTAATGCTGAAAGTTCCATCCAATTAAGGGCAATGAAAAGTGCAAGATCAAGTCAAAGGATAAGAAAACCATGCACTAATGACCCTAATCGAGTTTATAATAACTTCACCGACATTTTCAATGATCAGGTTTTAGAAGGAAGCATCCTAAACCCAAAGCTTGAGCCATCTAGTCAGCAAAGAACTTCAAGAAGAATATTCACTCCTTTGGGAGTCTCGCTTTCCACTGCCTTTGGTAGTCTTATTGAGCTTGTGTTTGGGTTAGCTTTTTTTAGGAGCTTTTTGGCTTAAAAGCCAAAAAAAGCCAATTGGTTTGGCTTAATGTGGCTTTTTTTTGACTTTTTCTATATATTTGTATATCTACTTTTTTACAAAAAAAAAGCTAAAAAACCTAAAAACTTAAAAAAAGCAAGGTCAAACATGGGTTGAAAGGGGCCTCCTAAAGCCTTTGGAGCCGACCCCGCCACAAAATCCTTTGCCGCCCAGATATAATTCAACCCAGTACTGTGCCTTCCACCAGGGGTATGGACATCTAACCAACAATTGCATGAGATTTCGGCACGAGATTCAAGACTTGATAGACAACAAGGCAATCCCTCCACCTATTGCCGTTCAGAAGCCAAATGTAACCATTAATCCTTTGCCGAACCACACAAATCAGCAGAATGTGAATGTCGTTGAAGAAGGGTTGAAAAGTTTTGATCCTACAAAGTTCACAGTCTCCTCGACGGAATTGAAGCCAGTTACAGTTTTGCCATCCGTCAGGTGGTGTTGCTAATTAATGACCTTATTCAGGATCTGATAGACGATGGCTTTGATAGTTTCCCGATCTTTATCATCCATGAGGAAGTTCCTCCCTCCGTCAATGGTAATGATGAAGAAGATGAAGAAATCAGACGTTTGTGGGAGGATTTGGCCCGCCTTGAGGCATTGGATGAGTTGGAGGAAGCTGGAATTGACATCAAATGGCACGTCCCAACTGTTCCGAGTGATGATACAACATGGCATCGAGGGGTAACCTGGTATGGGGAAGTCGACCCAAGTTTTAGAATTGAAGAGACAGAGAAAGCAACATCAGAGACGAGAGAGTCTTTGAAAGGAAAGGAGGTCGGTAGCGAGAGTAAATGGCACCGAGGGGCAACCTGGTATGGGGAAGCCGACCCAAGTTTTAGAATTGAAGAGACAGAGAAAGCAACATCAGAGGCGGGAGAGTCTTCGAAAGGAAAGGAGGTCGACAGCAAGAGTAAATAGGAAGAAAATCCACCAGCCAGTGAGGAAATCAAGAAGGGGTCAAAAGAGAAAGAGGAGGGCTCACCCCAAGTGAATTTGCTGGGAACCACAAGTCTTGTGATCAACCCCTTCGTATACATCGTTCCTCTTCATGAGCCAAAACCAAGAACACCTCTACTTAAGGGACCAATCTTACGTTCTCTCGAAGTAGAGTACCAAGAAGAGAACGACATGTAGGAATTGGAAGAAATAGAGCAGGAATTCATGGATATCGAATACGACAAAGGAGAGGATGTACCGGAATGGCATCTGATTATGGAAGAACCATATGACCATGGAGGCCCGTGGGAACCTTGGGGTCCTCCTCTACCCTATGATTATGAAGTCCCATTTGATGGGGTATCACTTCCACAAACTTTTTAAACTAGAGACTGATATCGGTGAAGAAGCCCATTAGTTTTCACAAAATGTAATGGGAATCGAGGAGGATCTCTGGGGAGATGGAGCAGTTAACGAGGAATACAATCAGAGGAAGATTAGCACAGATGATTTTTGGGCTTTTCGAGAGAAAAGATACCCGGTGGTCGAAATTTGAGAAGTAACCAACCAATTTGAAGGTCTTTGGGAACCTGAAGAACAAATAGAACATCTAACGAGAAGTGGGAGGCATTTCAAGCCCGCGCAGTTAGAGAAGGGGCAACCGAGTAGGGGCATAGAAGAACCAAGAAAGCAAGTGGAAAAATCAAATGGCGAAGAGGAAGACATAGTTTTGAAGCAACTCAAGAAGACACAAGCCAATGTGAGCATTTAGGGGTTACTTGTGGCATCCCATAAGCACCGACAGGCCGTTTTGAAAGATTTGAACAATGTAGACATTCCAATCGACGTATCTCCCGATCAGTTGGTTGAAATGCTTATACCCGAGAAGCAGACCAATGTTATCGCCTTCAGTGACAGACTTTCCGACCGAAGAGCCGCCTCACAACAAGCTGTTACATCTGACCGTCCAATGTTTGGGAAAATGGGTGCTGGTCGTCTTGGTTAACAATGGTTCCGCTCTCAATGTGTACCCATTACGAACTGCTTACTGTTTGGGACTGAAGATGCAAGACTTCAAGTAGAGCGCGCAAGGGGTGCGTGCGACAATACGAGAAGAGACGTGTTGGGATTGGCAACTTTTGCTGTGATAGTGGGAACTTCGGAAAGTGAGGTAGAATTCCATGTTTTCGATGTGTCGGCTTTGTTCAATCTTTTATTGGGAAGACCGTGGCTACACGATCCATCAGTTAGAGCAGTTCCATCAACTTTGCAGCAAAAGGTGAAGCTGATTAAGGAAGGAGTAACTGTCACCGTTTCGGGTGAAACTGGCTTGCTAAACCCGATCAGTGACACTACCCTGCTCCTCGAGATTCAGTATGGGGAGGAGGATCTCCTTCTGAATGGGTTCGACTTCGATGAGACTAAAGCTATCCAAGCTCTAATGAACGAGGAAAACTATGTGAACCAGAAGGATGTAGCAATGATGAAGGCAACATCCTATTTTCTAGGAATGGGACTGGTAAAGCACTTGCAAGGAATCTCAGAACCAATTCCCGTGCACCATAATCGTCATGGATACAGACTGGGGTACAAGACAGAATTGGAGGAGCCGAAGATGGAAAAATACAGGCCAACGTTGAATGGGTGCTTTGTCAAAGAAGGGGATGATTTCCCTTATTGTGGATTTCCCGAGTCATGGATAGAGGAGAAGACTAAACAGAAGTTGCCGGGGCTGGAGATCTTTTTCGGCCATCAGTTGTCTGATAGTGAGGAAGAAGCAGAAACATGGCAGATGGGATTCACTGAAAAGGTGCCAGCAGACTGGCCAGTTCATTGTGATGAAGGAGATCTGGGTTCTTTTTTTGATGAGATGGCCCGAGGGCGTATAAGTTACAAAGAAGACGAGGCTGCGTTAATGATGGATGCCGACAAGCCCGCAAATTACACTACGCTCATTATGGATGCTGCTTAAATACAAAAGAGTCAATCTCCTGAGTCTTTTCATATGCATGATGTAGAAAGTGAGTTGGAGTTTGAGTCTGGTGATTCTGTTTTAATCAAGTCTGCAACGGTTCCTATGATGGCAAGTCTGCTGGGAATGCATCTGTTGGCATCCTGAGTCCTTTCCATTTCACGTTCAAAATTGTAACCCCCGTTGAAATTAATGAAATAAATTTGGATTTTGCTTATTTCTTTGTGCCTCAAATATCTTGTTTGGATTCTCAAAATTTTAATAAATTCGAGGAGGATATCTCCCAAGAATTAAAACTTTTAGTTGAAAAGGAAGAGGAAATGCGAGCTAAACCTGTAATGAAAGAAACTGTTTTAAAAAAATCTTAATAATGAAAGGGATCTGCAGATAGTTCATATTGGTTTTACGCTTTGTTCGGAAGAACGTGAGCAGTTAACCATTTTATTAAAATAATTTAAAGATGTTTTTGCATGGTTCTACGAAGATATACTCGGAATCGATCTTGACATCGTACAAACATCAAATCCCACTCTACCCCAACGCCAAACCAGTTAAACAGAAGCTTAGAGGAATCAGGCCGAACTGGGCCCTTACGATTAAGGAGGAAGTCACCAAGCAGATAGACGCTGGAATTCTCATGGTTACGGAATACCTGAAGTGGGTTGCTAACATCGTCCTAGTCCCAAAGAAAGATGGAAGAATCTGAGTGTGTGTCGATTTCAGAGATCTTAACAGGGTTAGTCCTAAGGATGACTTCCCTTTTTCCCACATAGATGTGTTGGTAGATAACACCGCAAGGTTGTAGGATAAGTTCGTTAACGCCTTGGCTACTTTGACATCGATGATAGACATACCACCTGGGATAAGGATGAGACCTTTGGAGATTCAACAAAAGGATACGCCCGCGATTAGTAATATCACTGTTGCCCAAGAAGTCAATGACGGGCTACCATGGTTTCACGACATTTGGAATTTCATTGAGAAGGGAGAGTATACTAATCAAGCCAACAAAAAGGATCACAGTGCCATTAGAAGACTCATTGCACAGTTTCTGATCTGCGGAGGGAGACTGTACAAAAGGGGATATCTAAGAGTCAATAAACTCGGCGTCGACACAGGACATGGGCACGAGTTAATGAGAGAAGTTCGTAAAGGAGTTTGCGGACCTCACATGAGTGGGATGATGCTGGCTAAGAAGATTCTGCGCCAAGGATACTTTTGGATGACGATGGAAACGGACTGCCACCAGTTCGTCCGGAGATGCCGGAAATGCTAAATCCACATAAACCTCATGCACGTACTACTGTCTCAGCTTTACAACATGACCTCGCCGTGGCCGTTTTCAGTTTGGAAAATCGACATGAAAGGGAAAGTTACGCCCAGGGTATCGAATGGACACGAGTTTACCCTCGTAGCAATTGATCACTTCACAAAGTGGGTTGAAACTGTCTCTTACTCAGTCCTGAAGCTTCCTAAGTAGCTAAGTTCATCAAGGAAAACCTCATCTGTCGATACGGGATTTCACACGAGATAATTTCTGATAATTATTCTCACTTCCAAGGAGTTTTAGATCTCTTGGAGAAATATCGAATCACTAGTCATAAGTATTCTCTGTATAGACCACAAACAAATGGAGCTGTGGAAGCCGCCAACAAAAACGTGAAGAAGATCCTGCAGAAAACGATAAATGGAAGTAGAGATTGGCCGGAGGAGCTGCCATTCGCACTTTGGGGATATCGAACATCGATAAGGACTTTCACTAGAGCAACACCTTTTGCATTGGTTTATGGGATGGAAGCAGTCTTACTCATAGAACTGGAGATTCCATCCTTAAGGATAATGGCCGAAAGCGACATTTCAGAATTAGATTGGCAAAAGGATAGGCTTGAAGAGTTGCTTTTGTTTGACGAAAGGAGGCTCAAAACGCTGTTTCACATCCAAGGGTACCAGAGAAGAATAGCTCGGGCATTTAACAAGGAAGTTAAGTCTCGGAATTTGAAAGATGGTGATTTGGTTTTCAAAGTGATCAAAGCCCCGATCTTCTACCCAAGGGGCAAGTTCAAACCTAGTTAGGCTGGGCCTTATCTTATCAAAACCCTGATGTTAGAAGGAGCTGCTATTCTTATGGATCTGGATGAGAATGTCTTTTCTACGCCAATCAACTCGGATTAGCTTAAAAGGTTTTATCCCTGAGAGAAAAATTGAAATAAAGAGAAAAGCTCGCTGGGTTGAAAACCGTAAAGACGGTCCAGGCAAAAATTAGAGTAGCCCGCAAGGACGAAAACCTGAAAGAGCGACCTTGGCAAAAGTTAGAGCAATGAAAAGGAGAGTGTCAATACCCGAGTGCAACCCAAGTGTCAAATTACGTTATGGCTTGATTCCCTTCCTCAGGGATACGTAGACAACTTCTGTTAGAAGTTCGGCCTAGACCTTTGTTCAAAGCCATCCTTTAATAGTTGATCAATGCAAAAGCTTACTTTAAGTTTTTCTAATAAATTGGTTATACTGCAAAAACGAAAATCTAAGGAACAGTTTAAAAAATCATCACAAACTAGAAGCAGAGAAACTTTCATTAATTAGTTTTACTGATTCAGTATGATTCTAAAAACAAGAGAAGCTCGCAAGTCCTCATCTTTTTCCTAAAAAAGCTAGAAGGAAAGCATCAAAATATTGGGGCACAATAAAGAAAAGTCAAGACTTTCTTCAATTTGCGTCTCCTCCTCGCTTTGCACCACGCTCTAGCTCCTTCCGCAGCCAAGCTTCGTAATCTCCAAAACTCTCGCCATTAAACTCGTTACCAACTAGCATCTTCGGTTGGGAACGCCAAGCCCGTTGGTATTGGCCCATGAAGGGAGCTCAATGAGGAGAACTGTATAGAAGGCTCACAGCAGCATCAAGCCTAGTCGAAGTGTGCTCGAGCTGACGAAGAATGCGGTATGGATGATAGAAAGTAGCCAGCTTCAAGCCAACCAACAAGACCCCAGGGTGATCCATAGTGGCAGCAGTCATAAGGGAAATCTTTAACTAAGGGTATTGCCAGGAAATGTCCCCTTAGTCTTTCCAAGCAGCTTCAGTGGAGCAAAGGCGGTAAGCTCGACGATGGACGAATAACTTCACGCTGTAGTTATTGGACATGGGTTTCTCCAGAAGATTCACCTTCTCCATCAGACAACCTGAGAGAAATAAAGAAAAATAATAGCTGAGCGAAAAAATAGATAGAAATACAGAAAAAGGAGAGCTGGGTGGGAAAAAATAGAGAGAAATACAAAAAAACGAGAGCTGAGAGGGAAAAGATAGAGAGAAACACAGAAAAAGGAGAATAGAGAGAAACACAGAAAAAGGAGAGCTGAGAGGAAAAAGATAGAGAGAAACACAGAAAAAGGAGAGCTGAGCGAAAAAATAGAGAGAAATACAGAAAAAGGAAAGTCGAGTGAATACCTGTAGCAGTAAAGCACTGCCCGCGAAGCAAGGGGCACCCTTAGTATGAACCGTGTTAAACCCGAGAAGTGTCTCAGCAAGAACTAGTGGAATGAGATTCCGGCCCTCCTGAATTTGATAAGCTACATCCACTGAAGAAGAGTTAGCCCGTCCATCAGAAGACCCCAGAAGAAAATAGGCCAGTAAACAAATACAAAGAGCATAACGACGCTGGAGCTAAAGGGGTCGGAATCAGCTAATGATCCGAGCCACATCAAGAACTCCATAAGTGAAGCCTCACACTTGGAGTAGCCACAAAGCTGCATCAACCGGTCCTTGGGACTAAAAAATGAAGTACGAACTATGATTCCGTCTTGAGACAAAATCTCAAGACTAGCGAAAAAGTCTTACATCGTCGGGCACAACTCCTCATCCAAAACATCGTCGGGCACAACTCCTCATCCAAAACAAAACACATGCACGTTAGGACCCCAAAGCTGGGTAGCTCCTCTCAGAAGATGTTAGTCGATTCTCATGGTCTTCAAGGAGAATAGCGCATCCAAGCCAAAGTTAACAAAGTTCTTGCGTTCAACCTAAAAGAACTCGTCCATCCATGACAAAAGGGGGTTGTTGAAAGAACAAGCAATGGAAAGACAAGGAGAATAGAGAATATCTCAGGCAGTGGGATCTGGACCAGTGGGTCCCCTTTTATAGAGCCCAAAAGGAGAGAGGACCACAGAATCAGCTCTGTTTTTTTTGCGCCAAAAAGCTCCGCCATCAAACTTCATGGCCATGAACTCCAATCTTCCAGGCTGCAAACCTTTCAAACATCATGGCCGCGAGATTTTTCTCGCGGCTGCAACCTTTTTCCTGTAGAAAACTTTTGACAACACTTCCCTTTCTTGCTAGCATCCTTGCCAGAAACCTATAAGCAACTCGCAACACAACAATGGGCTCGTAGGGAAAGTATTCAACTCACAAACATACATCATGCATAATAAAAGATTCGAGTGATCGAAAACATATTTTCATATGTATGAAAAAAGACAAACATTCACAATGAATATAATGTAATCTAAAGGCACGAAGGCCTGTCCCAATCAAAATAGTAATGTATATATGTGCAGTGCATCAAATGTATCAGCGGACACGCAAGCCCAAGTAAAGAAATAGACACGCAGGCCTCCATGTACAAGAAATAAAAGAGAAAAGAAAAGAAAAAGGAAGCAGTAAGGGTCGTCACTCGCGCCAAGTCTTCTTTCTGTCCTTTCAAACCCTAGTCATATGCAAAGTATTGTCTTAGGTCATAAGTTCGTGAGATGATCCTTAGGTTTTTCCGTGCCCTAGAGGACTAGGCATTCCTCTCTTCTAAAACCCTAGTCATATGCAAAGCATTGTGTAGGACCTAAGTTCATGAGACGATTCTTAGGTTTTTCTAAGCTCTAGAAGGCTAGGTATCCCTCTCTTCTAAAACCCTCGTCATATGGGAAGTATTGTCTAGGACCTAAGTTCGTGAGACGATCCTTAGGTTTTTCCAAGCTCTAGAAGACTAAGCATCCTTCACTTAAAAAACCCTAGTCATATGCAAAGCGTTGTCTAGGACCTAATTCGTGAGACGATCCTTAGATTTTTCCAAGCCCTAGAGGACTAGGCCTCCATCTCTTCTAAAACCCTAGTCATATGCGAAGCATTGTCTAGGTCCTAAGTTCGTGAGACGATCCTTAGGTTTTTTCAAGCCCTAGAGGACTAGACATCCCACTCTTTTAAAAAACCCTAGTCATATGCAAAGCGTTGTTTAAGTCCTAAGTTTGTGAGACGATCCTTAAGGTTTTTTCAAACCTTAGAGGGCTAAGCATCCCTCTTTTCTAAAACCCTAGTCATATGTGAAGTATTGTCTAGAACCTAAGTTCGTGAGACGATCCTTAGGTTTTTCCAAACCTTAGAGGACTAAGCATCCCTTTCTTCTAAAACCCTCGTTATATGCAAAGTATTGTCCAGGTCCTAAGTTCGTGAGACGATCCTTAGGTTTTTTCAAACTCTAGAGGACTACGCATCCCTCTATTCTAAAATCCTAGTCATATGTAAAGCATTGTCTAGGTCCTATGTTCGTGAGACGGTCCTTAGGTTTTTTCAAGCCCTAGAGGACTAGACATCCCACTCTTTTAAAAAATTCTAGTCATATGCGAAGCGTTGTTTAGGTCCTAAGTTTGTGAGACGATCCTTAAGGTTTTTTCAAACCCTAGAGGGCTAGGCATCCCTCTCTTCTAAAACCCTAGTCATATGCGAAGCGTTGTCTAGGTCCTAAGTTCATGAGACGATTCTTAGGTTTGTTAAGCTCTAGTGTTCTAGGCACCCTAAGCCTTGCTTCCCAGGCACCTCCAGTGGAGTTCTTAAAGCTTTGGATTGTTGATTACTTCAGGTTTTGACTCGACATTTTGAAGTTCCTATGTTTTGCATCATACTTTGTACCTGCACCATGTTTTGCATCTACCATACATCATGATTAGCCTATTTGCATCATATGCATTACCCCACGAATTACGATCGGTTTGGTCCCTTGCAATGGGGTACGTAGGATGCTCGATGGAAATTCGGGATCGACCACGCTTTTTTGTGTGTTTTGTTTGTGCCTAAGATTGTCGACTTGTTTAAACAGTTTGTTTCTAGAGTTTTGACATTTACTTGCGCCACGAGTTGTTGCAAACTCTGTCAAAGAGGGGTAACTGTAGACACCCAAGTTTGACCAAGTCGAATCTTAGGCACTCGTCTCGAATGTGCTCCAATGACGAGAAAATGAGAGTTATGCTCAAAGATACTCCCAAGCAAGCGAAATCACGAATTTGGCTTAAAACTCCAGAAAATTACCAAAAATCTTCAGGCCGTGACATTCCTATACTCACGGCCGCCACCTTTTTGAAAACCCTAGAATAGGCCGTGTTCTTGATCATCACGGCTGCCACTTTTTGAAAATCGTAGAACAGGCTACGACTTCCTTTCTCATGGCCGCAACTCCCTAAGCCTAGCCGCGACTTTTGAAAGTCACAGTTGTCCATTTTATTGCCATAAAGGTAGCGGCCGTCACTTTTATCCCTTTTTGGACAGGTGGCAGCATTCCAGAGGGAGTCTGTGTTGCCCACTTTGCCTATAAATAGGCGTTGATTTTCACAGAAACAAGAGGAAGAAGAACCTGAAGGTCTAAATTCTGCCCAAATATAGCCCCACCCATATTTTCCTATCCATTTCATACTTTCCGACCCTTGTCTATGATCTTGCTTGCGTTAAAGGAGTTCGTAGAGCTCGTCGTATTGGCTTGGAAATAGCCTATTCTCACCCCCGAGGGGTAATTCGAGGTGGATATTCACACGAGGTAACCTTAGGAACCCACGACTCTTCTATAAACCCTCATTTTCTTCCCCCGAGGGTGTCGTGGATAAGGTTTCCATTGTTTTTATTGTTTATTCATCATTTATTTTGATCTAAGCATTGTTCTTCAAGTTTTCATTATAAGCAGTGTACTCGTAGCTCTCTGTTTTGTATATTACAGTCGTTTTTATTTCGTTTCGATGTTCACAAGCACACTAAGTATGCCAAAAGCTTTTTGAGGTTCTAGGAATATGTCGGCCGCGATCTTTCAATGCCACGGCTGCATATTTTGTTAAACCTACAGCCATGGCCGTGACCTTTTTGCACATGACCGACATCTTTTTGCCTTCTTTTCTCACGGCCGCAATATCCTGTTGTCACGGCCGCGATGTTTGTATAAGGCTAAAAACATAAAAACTCTCTTTGAAACTCTGTTATTTGTTTATTTCAAGGTTTTTCTTCCTTTTCTTAATTCTATTTTGTTTTGCTCTTTTTTGTATTTCAGTTCATGTTCTTGCTAGGTAATGAGTGGTAGATCTGGCTAAGATCGAATGGGTTGCGGTCTCCATTCTGTTCACCCCCTTTTCTGTATGTTCTGTAGTTATAAAAATATGATGGCCGCGATCTTTCCATGTCACGGCCGTGCGTTTTATTAAACTCACAATAACGGCTGCCAGTTAGTTTTCAACGGCTGTAGCTTTTATTTTCCTATTTGTCACGACTGCCATATCCTTCTGCTGCGGCTGTGAGTTTTTGCGAGGATAGTAACATGAAAATGTGTTTTAAGTATTCTGTTGTTCATTTTGATATCCTGTACATTTTGCTTTTGAGATATTGTTTCTGTAAAGGATGGAGGATGGTAGATCTAGCCTAGAATGAATGTGTTATGATCTCTGTCCTGTATGTTTTGTTCATTTGAGTTTGTTTTGGACTCTGTAGGTTGAGTATACCCTTTTTGTACCCCAGAATACCTTGGCTGCAACATTTATTTGTCACGGCTGTAACATTCGTCATTCTATTTCTCGCGGTAACCCTATGTCAAAGCCGCATGTTTTGTGACTTATTGTGTCACGGCCGCAACATTGGTTGTTACGGCCGTGAGTTTTCTGCATGTCCAGTAGCTTAAATATGATGTTTAAGTTTCTTCTGTTTATTCTGTATAGCCTGTTCATAGCATGTTAGGGGCAGAAACATTGTTGTATGACCCTTAAACCTTTACTTGTTCGTTTGATCGCTTATTCGCATATTTTTCTCTTTGCTTTGCTCAAACAATACATGTGGTATATCTAGAAATAATAACCAAGTTGCATGACCCCTAGCATCGTAGTTAGGATTTTGTTTCCTTGCTTGCTTTTGTTTGAACTCTCTTTAACCTCCCGTTTTATATATGTTACCTTTAAAAAATTTACAACAAAAACAAATAGTGACAAAGTAGAGACCAACCTCACGATTGAGCGAAAAGGGGTGCCTAACATCTTCCATTTTCGTACCTTAGCCCCCAAACTCTCTGTTTATCTGATTATGCTTTTAAAAGACCCGTAACCTTCTTTTTGTTTTTCTTGATTTTTCTTAAAACCAAGTGCGACTCCATTTTTCTAAAAATGTGCTCGGATATCTTGGATTTTCTTATTTAAAAAGAAAAGAACATTTTTCTAAAAATAATAGATATTCGGTGCACCCCCCTCCTCCCTCAAACGCCCGTAGCGTCGAGTTCTTTTCAGCGGAGAAGAAATGATGGGGTAGCCGTTGATTGGCTTGAGAGCCATTATCCTATTTGGAAGCCTCGGTTTAAGCCCAATGGCCTAACGCGAGCCAATAAGCCCTTTTGGTCTAATAATTGTCGTTTGTAGTTACCTAATTTTCTGTCATTAGGATTTTATTTAGTTTAAGATTTTAGATATCTTTTAAATAAGGTTTTAGTTTATTTCCTTTTCATTAGGATTCTACATTATATTATTGAGATTTTTATTTGAATTCATCAGAATCTTAATTTCTTTTTTAGATTAGGGTTTTAAGCCTATAAATAGGAGGCTTATTTTATGTATTGGCAGAGTTGAATTAATAAAAGAGTTGAGTTTTAAGGCGACGGCCTTGAGTTAGGTTTTCGACCCTTGTGCGCTACTTATCCACTATTCTCATTCCCACCGCGTGCTGCATCAGTATCACAATGAGCACTTGCCTGTTAAGCATTTGGGTTTCCCTTTGGGCGAAAATGGGAAGGGAACTTTTTGGGCTCTAGTGTTAGAGAAAAATGGTAGGAGGTTAGAGGTGTGGAAGATAGCTTTGTTCTTTTGAGGAGGGAGGTATACTTTGGTCCAATCAATGTTAAATACTATGCCTATCTACTATTTGTCTTTGTTTATGATACGTATTGCGGTTGCAAATAAGATTGAAAAAATGGTGAGGGATTTCCTTTGAGAAGGTAGGGAAGAGGGAAAAGGACCATTTGCACAACTGGAAAAAAGTGTTGAAATTAAAAAATAATGGGGGTTGGGGATCGGAAATATTGTAGCTATGATCCTTGCTCTCTTTGGTACGTGGTTGTGGGATTTTCTATTGAGAGGAGTTCACTTTGGTACTTTGTTATTAAGAGTAAATATGGAGTTTAGGCAAATGTTTGGGATTCTTTTGTGATTAATAGTGGTAACTGTTGTTCTCTTTGGAAAAGCTATCTCCAAAATTTTTCATTTGTTCTCGAGGTTTGTTTCCTTGAAGTCAGGTAATGGGGAGTGTGTTCGTTTTTGGGAGAATGTTTGGGTGAGTAGTTCGTCATTTGATGTTATGTACCCTTGCCTATATCGTTGGTCCAATCTCGTGATGCATCAATTGCTACTATGGCATGTATTCATTTGGCTTCAATTTATTTGAATTTCTAACTGTTTTTTAAGAAATCTCAATGGGAGTGAATTGATTGAAATGTTGTCTTTGCTCACTAATCTCACTAATTGTTCTTTGAGAGGTGATGAGAGGAATAAAAGAGTTTGGTCTCATCATTCTACGGGTGTCTTCTCTTGCAAATCCTTTTTTGATAAAATCATTGATAATTTGGTTGATATTTCTTTTCCTTATCATAAGAAAATTTGGAAAGTAGTAGCACCTCTTAAGGTAAAAATATTTATGTGATCTTTGGTTCATAGAAGTCTCATGACCAATCACATGTTGCAAAAGAGGAGACCAAAGAGCTATCTTTGCTCTCAGTAGTGTCACATGCAGAGAAGATGAGAAATCAAACTTTTTGGATAATTTATTTTTGCATTGTTCGATGGTCTCATGACCAAATCACATGTTGCATTGTTCGTTGGCCTTGTTTGTTTGGAACAAGTTATTTCATGTGGTGGAGTCTTGTTGGGTGGCATCGGCAAGTTGCTTACAAATGTTCTTAATTGATTTTAGGGACGTCAGATCAAACAAGAAGGCGAAAACTTTGCGGAATTGCGTCATCTTCTCATTTTTTGGGCTACATGGTTGTAACGCAAGCTCTATGGGATAGAGTGTGTTGTTTATCATCCTTTTGGGCTTCAATTTCTCCGCCTTTTAAGGGCATTTCTTTGTTTTTGATATGTAGGGATTTGAGGAGCTTGTGTGATTTATTGTAATTGGCCATTAGTCTTTTTGTTTTATTCTCTTGGTGGATTTTCCGTCTCTACTATTTTATACCGTTCTATTTTAACTAATATATACTCTTGTTGCTGTTTAAAAAAAAAACACCAATTGCAAACTTGAGGGGCAAATTTGATACAATTTGAATGCAATAAACAAATTTGAAACAAGGGGCAAACTTCTAGGACCAAACATGTAATTGATTTTTGGTTCATTTCCCTCTTTGCCCTTGTTGATGAGCGTCTGGCCATTTTCCATAAAAAAAGGGGATTTTAGCTGGAGGTCCTTAAATATAAGTTTTAACGCCTAAGATTCATAAACAAAAATTTTAACGCGCAAGGTTCAACTCATTTAAAAAGCGTGATTTCTTTCGAAAATACCCAGCAAACAGATAAATTTATTTATCTGTGTTGATATACAAACAGATAAATTTATCTGTTTGCATATCAACACATTTTGCATTATCAACACATAATATAAGCAGATAAATTTATCTGTTTGCATATCAACACATATAAATGTACAAAGATGTAAACATATAAATTTATCTATATATATATATATATATATATATACACAAAACGATTTTCTATCATGTTTTATCCTCACTCCATTATCTCTATTGTTGTCTTGTTTATTGTCATCATCGTCCTCACCATCGTCTTCCATAAATGATTCAAATCTTGGTTGTTGTAAGGTATACAGTAGGGTATTTTTGTTCCAAAAAGGTTGTACGTAGCAAATAGAGGACCTAACAGCGGAATACTTTTGTGAAGATGGACCTTGCGCGTTTAAAAAACTTTTGCTGGATGAAAACCAATACACAACTTACAAATTGGATCTCCCACCAATTTTCCGTTAAAAAAAATTTGATGTGGCCATTTCAATTGGACGGAGAGTTTTCCATTGGTCCAATTTGACACAAATTGAAAAATTGAAGGACAACTTTGGTATAATTAGAAATATAAGTACCAAATTGACACAAGGCAAATTATAGGAACAATTAGTGTAATTTAGCTTTATTTTATTTTATATTATTTATAAATCTTAAAAGCTAATAACAGCTTCAGAGATTAAAATTTATCTGGGCTTCGTTAAGCGAGATTAAATAAACCTCGGTGACCAAACTCGTGTTGCTTATGAGTAACTTTATTGATTGAAGTATTCTAGCTTTCCTCACCCCTAGAACAACAAAATATGGGAAAACACTAGGGTATTCTTTGCAATATGGAAGTCATGGCTACCCACTCACATTTGATAAACTGTTAGACAAACCTCTATTGTATCTCAAGTAGCTTGCTCCAGATGTTAAGCAAGTTTTTATCCCAATTCCAACTACTTGGGACTGCTACATGGATTTGTCCTCTCTGATTTTCTCTTTAATATGTTAGGTAAAATCAAATCTCACTATTTCCATATGAAAAGTACCAAACCGTAGTCCTTTTTTTCTTATTATCTTTTTATTACTTTCATATTCGTCGAAACCTGTCTTGTAATGTCTACACATGCACCTATTGAACCATCTGAAAGTTGGGAGCTGGATTTAGGACCTCCATTTAGGATGAACATATGAATTTTGGGTTGTGGGCTAGAGCTGAGGAATAGTCAAGGTTGTTTGGCTCTTTCTATTGGGGATGGCTCTAACTTGATTTGTCTTAGGGAGAAAGGGGTTGACCAAGACAAGTGAGAAAAACCTCAGATAGGATGAGGAGGTTTAATCCTTTAGTCGAACCCTCCAAGGTTTCAAGGTAATCAAGCTCTTTCTCCATTGGCAAAGGTGCCCACTACACGCTTTCCTACTAAGAGTGCCTCAGCTTTCTCATCCTCCACCTGTTATCTTCGACTAGCTCTGTCACACCGCATCCCAGAGATAACTATATGACCTTTCCTGTGCAGGGTGAAACCTATTTGTAACCATCAACCTGAGCATATAATTACTAAATATAGCATAAAAAAATATAATCTCATTCTTCCCAAAAAAAATATTAACTTATATCCTTCAAGCTAACAATAGATTAAATGTACCGAATCTTTTCTTATAAACGTACAACCAACGTGTAAAAATTCTTTTTCTTTTACGAGAACACAAGAGATAACATACTAAATATATACAAGATATATAAAAGTTCGTCTCAAATCACTCGCTTAATATCAAAATCTATACTCAGCAGTGGATCACACTCTCGTGCACACCTGAAAAGGAAACACTTGTGGGTCTATCAACTTACTCAGTGGACACACAATCTTAAGATAAAGAAAAATAAGCTACAGTTGAAAAATGTGCAATTATAACAAATCGTTACACATCATATTCACTAATAGTTCATCTCAAAGATAATTTGAATGAAATATGCACACTATGTACTGTGCATGCCATAATACATTTCGTGAGCACCTCGGGCTTTGAGCACCTCGGGCTCCCAATTCACCCTCAATTTTAGTGGAAATGAACTCTTCTGGCCAGGCATCATACGCTTATAGCAATATCAACACGCAGATTGATATTAACTGTATCGTCACCTCGGGCCAAATCTTCATTTTAACTTTATTGGCACCTCGGGCCAAATCCTCATATCATGCCATGATATATGTTAATAAATGTATTTATGAAATAACCACCACTAATCAATTTTATCCCATTCACATCTCATAAAAATATCTTAATTGACAATATAAGAGATATATCATAGAACAACTATAAATAAAGCATATCGCAACATATAACTTAACCTTACAGGATGAGAAAATACACCCACCTCGATACGAAAAGTCTACCACAAAACTACTCTTTTAGTGGAGTAGTGGTACTCTGTCATTGCCTCCAAACCTAACATTTGGAATATTAGCACCAACATATATAGAAATATTTTATTTAACTACACACGAATTTGCAATGAATAATAATACAAATTTGAATCCTAATAGGCCTATCCCTTATTATTATTATATTACAACATTTAAGCTAAATTTCTTAATTTAGCATAAACCAACTGTAGCTTCAAAACCTCTGTCTACTTGTTACTAAATATGTCCAACTCCTCTTTTTCCTATAACTAGAGATTTAATTATATAATAGCTAATTCATTTCAATTACACCTTAGAACAACAATCACCAAGAAAAATAATTTATCTTCTCATTGCACCAAATAATAAATCGAGCTTATTACTAAAATTGCAATACCAACTTATGGAAACAATTGATATATTCTTAGTCAACTTTTATATATATATATATATATCAAAATTCGCCTAAAAAACATTTGTAAATTTAAATCATAAACACAGTGCTCATTTCCAAAAATCTTATTTACCGATAATTTGACGTGTAAGAACATAATGGAACTCTAATAGAAACATATACAAAATAATTATGATAATTAAGTTAATGATATCCGATCAACTTGATTTTTTACAGCAATAATATATGCACTATGAATAATAAAATAAACAGTTTAAATCATCAAAGTATGTCCATTTTAAATTTAAAAAGTGCTTAACTATGTTTTTTAAGATTATGAGATAGTGAATAAATTATGTATACTATAGTTTATTTATATCGTGTTTGGTTAAAATAGGATAAATTATGATATAAGAGTTGAAAAATTATTTTTTATTGTTGAATAAGAATGAAATATACTCTAGACGCGGAACAAATAATCTAGGAGAAATTAGGGATAAATAATTTCATTACTACCAACCTATTGGGCCCTCATATGAAAGATTAATTAACCATATATGAGACTAACATTGCAAAAAGACAAATTTTAAAAATGTGAGCTTTGCATATTTTTTAGTAATTAGTCCAATCAGTTCTTCTATCAAAACAAACATGGCTTAGAAGTATAAAGTTAGATATTATTGTGTTTGAATTATATTTAATGAAAAAGAGGAAAAATATGAAAGTGTTACAAAAAAAAAAAAAAGAGACTACGGGCATTTTAAGAATTTTACCAGAATGAAATGAAGTATTGTTATAATATATATTGATGAGTAGCATAATCTATTGATCAAAGACAAGTGATTGTTGATGAGTAGAAAAGTTGGGGACCAAGAACGGCATAAGGACAGATTAAATTATGGCCAAATCTCCCTCTTCGCTCATCATCGTCTCGTTTATGTGATTATGTCGTTCACGAAGATTTATTGGTTAGTTTTTTTTGAACAGGAGATTTATTGATCAGTTGTAGAGACGGTCAACGTATAGTCAGTCTCTCTCTCTCTCTCAATCTCTCTTTAAACAAATTGTAAAAATTACGGTATAAAAATATATTTTTAATTAATATATATGCGTATATGCGTGGCAAAAATATCTTTTTCGTTGCTTTTAATCATAATTAAGAGTGAATTTAATGAAAGTTCTTAGTTGAGAAGTTTACTTATTATTTAATATTGATTTTATAAAATTAAATTATGTTTAAAATGCCTTTAGGCATGAGTAATTACTAAAACATATACAATACAAAAATCAATTTCAGAGACAAAAAATAAAGCTAGCACAATAT
>JAULJZ010154379.1:0-29010 GCA_032270985.1 Heliamphora pulchella
CCGAACCCTTTTTCTCTAGTTAAACGTTTTAAAAATCAGTAGCCATTTTTATTTTTCTTGATTTTTCTCAAAAATCAAGTGGCGACTCTATTGCTAACAAAAAAGAAAATTTTAAAATTTGGCTTTTAAGGTGTTAAAATATTTTTCAAACATCTTTTGAATTTTCTTATTTTTGACCTATCAAAAACCCCAAATCCCGACGACATAGCCGCCATCTTTCTTAGCTGCCAGGACTATTGTAAGGATTATCGAGTTAGAGAATGGGTGTATGCTAGAGTCTGCCCAGAAAGAATGTGAAGTTAAGGAAACCAAAAGCCTTTCCCTATTTTATGGGACTCCTGAAGATACTAGAGAGGAGCAGTGAGACGACTTACCACATAGAAGTACCGCCCTTTAAAGACCAACTAGGAGATATGCTCAGTGCCAAATGGCTACAACCCCAATGACCCCAGGACGAGGGAGGAATTATCAACCCGAAAAACCAAGCACTCGATTTGAACAATCTAAAGACATACTTAGAGGTCCCTGTAACGATTACTGGTAAAGATCATGTGGGGTCAGGCTGCATATGGCATGTGGAAGTTCAGCGGCGATGCTATGGGATCTACGAAGCAACATGGGAACGTGAAACTACCGTTCGTTGGTTCAATCTGCATTTGTTTTAGAATAGGCTCCTGCATGCTATGTGTTGTACTTTTTCCTTTTGTGTGCCATATGTGTACCCTTCTGTGATCATCCTGAAGACTCGTATTGTGAGACCCTGGCTCGTTTCATTTTTTTTTGGAAATGATCTAAGTGTTCCCAAGAGTAAGAATTTAAGTTTGGTCTTGCTTCTTTGTTTCAGGTTTTTTCCCAGCGTTAACCGCTCAAGCTGTGGGTGCGCACTCGAGCAGGCTGGTGGCAGAGAGTGGGTCTAGGAGGTGACCGCTCGAGCGGTGGTCATCCGCTCGAGTGATGGTATGGCAAAGGGGTATGTCAGCAGGGATTTGCTCGAGCGATGGTCGAGCGCTCTAGCGGTGGAGGCCTGGCGTGAAATTCTATAAATATCAAGCCTTGGAAGATATTTTGGAAAAAGTTAGCTTCTAAGCTAAGTTTCAATTTTCTCTACCTTTTCTCTAGATTTTAAGGGGCTCGGGGCTCGATTTTCAGCAAGCGGACAGCAGATCCTTGCTATTGGTGCCAGGGGCTTTGCATATATCTAGATAGAATTCCATTTCGTCGAGATTCGAGTTACAAGGCTTTGAGTTTTGACTCATCGAGGTAGGATGCTAGACCCTATTGTTGTTAAAGGATATTATATACAATTATACGTGTTTTCACCTGGTAAAAAATGCATTAATTGTGGTTTTCATGTTTAAACCTTGGTTTTTGGGTAAAAAGGTGCGTTTTACGCCTTTCTTGGATTATATCATGATCTGGATGTGTTGTAATCCGTGGCTTTCAAAAATGTGGAATTGAAAACGGAGGTTTGTGAAAAACGTCTTTTTAGAGGTTTGGAGCTAACCCTTGGGGTTGAGTCACAATTTTTAAAACGTTTTGTTGGAAATGGTTATGGATCTCAATGTTGATGGATTGGATCTCATTTTATGCATGTGTTGGATAACTGTCTTGTGGGTTTTTAAATGTTTTCCATAGATGTACCGTGACAATAGGTTTGATGAATTGGGCTTCTATTGCTCCTTAGTAGAAGTCTAAAAACGTGCGCAGAGTGGGTTCGCTACGTTCCCTTGGGTTAATCCCTGTAAACGTAGTTTGAAAGCTCTTTCCATCGATTGTGGCAATCCGTAAAAGAGCCGGTTGCCCCGTGAGTGGCTTCGTTGTTGTGACTTCGTATAGAACTTGTCATTAGGTAGCAAGCCCTGGGTGGTGGTCTTAGAGTAATGGGTAAGAGTCTATAGTTGTTACCTTTATCTGTGTGGCAGAGTCGGTATATAAAATTTTATTTTATCTCTTTCTCCTCGATGGTGTGGCCCGAGTGGAGCATACTATTTTATTACTGTGTTATCATTTTATTTTCCTCGAATGTGTGGTCTGGGTGGGAAAATAATATTTTGTTCCTGGTTGTGTGATCCAGGTGAAAAAAAAAAGATTAGGTTTTGATTATTGTTTCCCTTTAACTATGGCATGTTATCTGCATGGTAGATATGCATGGTTTTAAGGGTGAAAATGTGGGGCTTTATGAAGAAAACCGTTTTGAGGCTCGTGTTGGCCTGATGAAAAACTTGTGATTTTTAGGGTGGGAAAAACCTTTTTGACTACTGTGGTTGATTCTGTATGCTTATGATTGCATAACCTGCTTTATAGCTTTACAGTCTGTTTCTATTGAGCTTCAGCTCACGGTGTGGGATTTTGTTGTAAAACTTTTTTTCGGTGGATGTGGTCCTGTTGGGTGACCTTGAGGTGCCCAGAGGTGGCTGTTGGCGAGACCCTGTTGTTTAGTCTCTGTTAGGTAGTTTATACCTTTCTGTATATGTTTTATGTTTGAGTTTAACATGTTGTAAATCATATGTTTTTTTTATGGCCATGGGTCAATGTATGCATGTTTTAATGCTTTTGAGAGAATCTTGGGTTGGTTGTTGTTTTCCGTAGTTTCTAACTACGTTTTTCGTTGTTGGGTTCAACGGTTTACAAATAAAGTTTTCAAATGGTTTATGCTTGATTTAAACTCTTGTGCTTCGAGGGAGATTTTGAAAATGGCCTAAGCTTCTTTTAAAAATAATAATAATAATAAAACATTTTCTTTAACTAAAAAGTGTATTTCGTTTTAAAGGCTTGGCTTGTGGGACCGTAACCGTAGTCTCTTGGCTACTTTTTCAAATTGGATAAACTCTGGGTAGTACATTTTACAAAGGTTTTAGCCTTGTTTTGGATTTTTGGTTTTAAATCTCTTCCTGTGTTGGGACGGTTTGGTAATGTTTATAGGATCTTCGCGTGACCCAGAGTTTGGGGCGTGACAACTTGGTATTAGAGCTCTGGGTTCAAATACCTATGAACTGTGGGAAGAGGGTGCGTTACCTTGTGAGGAAAGATGTGTGTGGCTTGGTTGCATGTGTTTATGTTTTAGCATGAACATGTTAGCTTGATGTGTATATGTGAGTATGGAGGTTGGATCTTAGGATTGATTTGTCTTGTCTTTAGGCGTTTGGATTAACAAACTTGGGAGCCAATTTAAAAATGCATTTAGCTGACGTAATTTCTAGCAGTGAATCTAAGTAGGTTATCTAAAGTGACGCGTCATTCTTGTCGGTTCTCCTCGGTATCGGTGTTCTGTCTACGCAATTGTTGTGGCTATGTGTTAGCATGATTATGTAGTATGTGTTAGAAATAACATGATAGATCGACCTTAGGTTATCGTGTTTCATGTTCTCTTTCTATATAACCTCTACACCCATAGAGACAACGAGATCGTGGTTTGGGTTTTCGATGTGCGACTCGGTTGCTATCAGTTATAGAGATAAGGTTATGGGTTGAGCGTCGATCACTGGGTATGTTGTGGAACTCGTCAGAGAGTTGGGTTTAACAGCGTGGGTCTGACCTCAGTTGGTGGACTGTTAAGTGTCTTCATGAGCAGAGACTCCTCTAAGAGTATGCTATTAGAGGTTAGAGTTGTGTTAAGGAAGCCTTATTAGTAGGGGTGATGGGGTGTTAGAGACCCTGGGAATCAGTTGTTATGACTAGATTGGTAGATAGATCTGTGGATCGTGATAATCCCTTTCGGGAAAGGTTGATGTACGTGGTTTTGGCCGTGTGATGGATTAGGTACGTCTTGAGCCATGCTATATCATGAGCCGTGTACTCAGGATGGAGTATAGACAGGAACATAGTGGATGGGAGCGTGATAATCCTTGGCCGTGTGTGTGTTGAGATAGCAGAACGTGTTGTTCTGGAGATATTTTTTGGTAGTCAGGATGTTGATAGTGGTCAGCAGGATGTTGTTGGTAGTCTAAGTAGTTCTGATGACCTTAGATGTTATGTACCTTCTTGAGGTTTGAGAATTGAGTTATGAGTTTGTAACCTCAAGGTTATGGGCACTAGTGTGAGTTGCAGATGGACTGGGAAGAGCATGAGTTGCGACTGTGTTGGAATGCGTGAGGATTCAGGTTATGATTCTAACCTGCGATGAGTAATAGTTCTGCGAGATTCCTACGAGAACTCAGGTTTATGGTCTGGTTGTTACCCTAGTGATCATGAGTTCATGTTTGGGAACTGTGCTGAGTGCATGCGGTTGGTTAGTGCAGAGACAGCGTATCTTGAGTGTGATATCTGGAGGTTGTTCGTGTTCACTCTTGGGTTCAGAGATGGGTATGTTGTTTGGCCATGGGAACGAAGTGCGGAGTAATCGTAGGGTACGATGTCTGTGATCGATGTATGCTTTGAGAGCGAAAGCGCAGAAGATGTCTGCATGGTTGTGGGAGTTATTAGTAACTCTAGATGCAAGGTCTCAAGATTGGGTTCCCTTTGTTCGGTGCTGTCCACTTTCTATATGAGATGCGTGGGCAGTGGGCTCAAGGTCATGAAGTGGTTGTGGTTTACCTAGCAGGAGTTAGGTGAGTAAGTGCAACCATGTGGAGTGACGTTTTAGTGCGATGAAATGTTAACGTGTATCTCTGTGCACGCTTAGTGATGGGCTTGTAATCCCTTGGGATGTGTGGTACAAGATATGCTGCTTGATGGTGTTCATGTGTGCGAATGACGTCGAAGGATTGAGAGCTTGAGGTAGCTGATTATCTGAGTATCCTGATAGGGGTGGACGACGACTGTTCGACTGTGGTCGATGCGGTTTCAAGGTAAGGTTTACAGGGTTCGTTGGAGGCCAAGCGTTGATGTGTACTGAAAGTACACTGAAGTTGGGTCATGGTTCCTTGTTGATCCTTGTCTTTTCTCTGGGCAGAGATAGAGAGAGTTTCTTTATAGGCGGTCATTTGATGCGTGTTGTTTCATCTTGGTTGGATGGAGATGCCGGGTTCTTGATTAATTTAGACTTGGTTGTGTTCTGAATTTGTGGAGATCTCTGTGGATTTTATATTCAGGTTGTGATCCTTGGAGTGTACCTCGGGAAACTTGTATCGCCATGATCGGATGCTGGTGAGATCGATTCTTCGTGGTTTCAACGGATGGTTGATAGGTAGGTGTGTTTAGCTGTTGCGCCTGACTATATGCCTTTTTGAATGTTGAGTATTCATGCGTATGACTTGGGATCCGATTGCTCCCGCAGTTGGGGACTAAAAAGAATCACATGATGAGATTAGTAGTATCCCACGGTGGAAAACCATATAGAAGTTCGTTTGAGTGTGGTAAACATGATAGGTTGTGGTAACCTAGTCAGTGTGGCTCGTTTTATAAGACGGATGGACCAGTTGGTGTTGAGATGTAGTGTTCTTCCTACAGTAATCAGTTGAGAATCGTTAATTGTTGTGTACAGCTTGTTATGGATCGTGTGGGTATGGTTGCATCTCTAGCTCTTGGAAGAGTTGGAGTTTTGTCAGAACAGTGCGGCTGTGACATGCGTATGGTGGGTTTTCGATAGACTTTCGTGAGTCTAGCTTCGTGTCCTGTTTGGAGTTTTGAACTGTTCAGAGTTCTCCAGCCTGTTGGACCAACACTATAGTTGGTTGGGATCGGAAGGGCCGTACGAGTTTTGAATGTGAGAAAACTACTAAATGTGATATGCAAGTCTTGGTTGGTGTCTTGGGTTCGAATGTTGTGGACTTCAGAGATAGATGTATGTGCTCGGCATTGGAGTTGATGTTGGATGACGGTTAGCATGTTTGCTTTGTCAGATGGTGGGGATCGTATCTGATGTCAGGTTGATTTGTACTCAGGGTATCAGTGATCTGACGGTGAGATGTTGAGTTGTGCAGTAATGTGTAGTGGCGTGCTGTGGCACTGGCAACATAATTGGGTTTGCGTAGGTTATTGGATACCTATGAGATGTTCTATCTGCATGACGTGTTGGGTCAAGTGACTTACTGGAGTTAGGTGACTTTGTGGTTGTGCTGTCGGATTAGTTTTCGGTTGTGTGGAACCTTATCTGGGACAATGGTGTATTACCTAGTGTTATTCCAGGGTGCGAATTGTGATTCGTGATAGAAGATCGAATAGAGGATGAAGGTCTAATGAGATGTGTTCTTTGGTATTCCAGTTGAGCAACCGAACTTCTCTCTGGGGTTGGATGTTTGTGTTGTTGCAAGTGGATGCGTGTTGTGTCAACTTCGAGATGACGTTGTTAGCATCAGTAGGGTGATGATGTCGTATCAAAGTCGGTGGATGTTTGGTGAGCGTCAGAACTTGAGTAAAGTTTGTGCACGGGTCATATACCTTCTTGGGATCAATGTCAAGGTTCAGCATCTTGTGTCTGGAATCGCGGAGATAGTCCTTGGTGTCCATTGTGAGGTGTGATTGAGTTAGCTTGTGGCAGTCTCTACGTTCTAAGGTGTATAGTGGTTTTGGACCTAGTTCCATGATGGACTAGCCTCTTATTATGCGTTTTTCGCCGGAATGGTATATGATAGGCGAAAGTTCTGTTTCAAGGTTTGGCAGTATGAGTTGGATTTTGATCTGATGTTTCCTGGATGACAGTGATGCCAGTGGGACTTGCAGGTGTGGGCAGTTCATATGGAGATCGAATCTTCAAGTCATGTTTACCTTGTGTGACAACGGTTGTATTCTTGGTATCAATTTTGTGATGACAGCTTTGGGATTTCAGTTACTGAGGCATTTCTGCTGTTGTGCAGTGTCGCTGGTTTGCATCAGAGATGGTTGATGATTGACGAGCTGGTATTTGGCTTCCGTTCAGTGTTGAATTTTGGGAACGAAATTCCTTTAAGAGGGGAAGAGTTGTGAGACCTTGACATGTTTCATTTTTTTTTGAAATGATCTAAGTGTTCTCGGGAGTAAGAATTTAAGTTTGGTCTTAATTCTTTGGTTCAGGTTTTCTCCTAGCGTTGACCGCTCGAGCGGTGGGTGCGCGCTCGAGCGGGCTGGTGGCAGAGAGTGGGTCTGGGAGGTGACTGCTAGAGCGGTGCTCTTCCGCTCGAGCGATGGTATGGCAGAGGGATATGTCGGTAGGGGGTCCGCTCAAGTGGTGGTCGAGCGCTCGAGCGGTGGAGGCCTGGCGTAAATTTCTATAAATATCAAGCCTTAGAAGATATTTTGGAAAAAGTTAGCTTCTAAGCTAAGTTTCGATTTTCTCTGCCTTCTCTCTAGATTTTAATGGGCCCGGAGCTTAGTTTTCAACAAGCGGACAGCAGATCCTTGCTATTGGTGCTGGGGGCTTTGCATATATTTGGACAGAATTCTGTTTTGTCGAGGTTCGATTTACGAGGCTTTGAGTTTTGACTCATCGAGTTAGGATTCTAGACCCTACTGTTGTTAAAGAGTGTTATATGCAGTTATATGTGTTTTCACCGGATATAAAATGCATTAATTGTGATTTTCATGTTTAAACCTTAGTTTTTGGGTAAAAATGTGGATTTTACGCTTTTCTTGGTTTATATCATGATCCGAATGTGTTGTAATTCGTGGTTTTTAAAAAGGTGGTTTTCAAAACGGAGGTTTGTGAAAAACGTATTTTTGGAGGTTTGGAGCTAACCCTTGGGCTTGAGTCTCAATTTTTAAAACGTTTTGTTGGAAATGGTTAAGGATCTCTATGTTGATGGATTGGGTCTCGTTTTATGCATGTGTTGGATAACTGTCTGGTAGGTTTTTAAATGTTTTCCATAGATGTACCGTGACAATAGATATGATGAGTTGGGCTTCTATTGCTCCTTAGTGGAAGTCAAAAAACGTGCACAGAGTGGGTTCGCTACGGTCCCTCGGGTTAATCCCCATAAACGTGGTTTGGAAACTCTTTCCATCGGTTGTGGTAATCCGTAAAAGAGCCGGTTGCCCCGTGAGTGGCTTCATTGTTGTGACTCCGTATAGAACTTGTCATTACTTAGCAGGCCCTAGGTGGTGGTCTTAGAGTAATGGGCAAGAGTCTAGAGTTGTTACCTTTGTCTATGTGGCAGAGTCGGTACATAGGGTTTCATTTTATCTCTTTCTCCTCGGCGGTGTGGCCTGAGTAGAGCATACTATTTTATTACTATGTTATAGTTTTATTTTCCTCGGCTGTGGGTTTGAGTGGAAAAATAACGTTTTGTTCCTGGTTGTGTGATCCCGGTGAAAAAAAAAAGATTAGGTTTTGATTATTGTTTTCCTTTAACTGTGGCATGTTATCTGCATGGCAGATATGCATGGTTTTATGGGTGAAAATGTGGGGTTTTATGAAGAAAATCGTTTTGAGGCTCGTGTTGGCCTGATGGAAAACTTGTGGCTTTCAGGGTGGAAAATACCTTTTTGACTCTTGTGGTTGAGCCTGTATGCTTATGATTGCATAGCCTGCTTTACAGCTTTATAATCTGTTTCTATTGGATTTCGGCTCACGGTATGGGATTTTGATGTAAAATCTTTTTTCGGTGGATGTGGTCCTGTTGGGTGACCTTGATTGAGGTGCTCGGAGGTGACTGCTGGCGAGACCCTGTTGTTTGGTCTTTGTTAAGTAGTATATACATTTCTGTATATGTGTCATGTTTGAGTTTAACATGTTGTAAACCATATGTTTTTTTTATAGCCGGGGGCCAATGTATGCATGTTTTAATGCTTTTGAGAGAATCTTGGATTGGTTGTTATTTTCTGTAGTTTCTAACTACGTTTTTCGTTGTTGGGTTCAACGGTTTACAAACAAAGTTTTCAAATGGTTTATGCTTCATTTGAACTCTTGTGCTTTGAGAGAGATTTTGGAAATGGCCTAAGCTTCTTTTTTTTAAAAAAAAAAATAATAATAAAAGATTTTCTTTACCTAAAAAGTGTACTTCGTTTTAAAGGCTTGGCTTGTGGGACCGTAACCATAGTCTCTTGGCTACTTTTTCAAATTGGATAAACCATCGATAGTACATTTTACAAAGGTTTTAGCCGTGTTTTGGCTTTCTGGTTTTAAATCCCTTCCTGTGTTGGGACGATTTAGTAATGTTTGTAGGATCTTCACGTGACCCAGAGTTTAGGGCGTGACACGTATTCTCAAATGACTATGTACTTAAACTAGAATGAAATGAAATGCAAGTGTTTTGTTATAAAAAATCTGTATAAGTTACCTTACAGTTTAATGCTTGCTAAGATAATCTCAACTTAATTCCACAAGATCCTAAAACATAAAAACAATCGATAATTGAAATAACCTACAAACCATAACACCTTTCTTTTCTTTTATCTCGGATGGTGGGTAGACGACCAAACCATCAACGATAAGCCAATGGACCCATAAACAATGAGGCACTAGGGTTAGCCCAAGTCTTGCGAGAGCTCGCCATCAACATAAACCGCCCACTTGTTTGGAAAGCGAGAAATACGATGGCGTGTGTAGCAGCAAGAGAATGGGACTTGGTAGGAACGCTCAATGAGTTTCGACTCCAACCCTCAGAGCAAGAAGAAGAAACTTGCTTTTGTCTGACTGTGGCAGCATCCAATCTTCGGTAGCAAATCCTAGAAGCTCAAAAGTACGACCAAGAGTCTGAATTCATCCTAAAGCACCTTATAGCCGAAGAATCAAAACCTGGTTGGGTAGTCAACAAGCATGGACAACTAACCTACACTCACCCTTTGTTGTTCACACAGGAAGGACAAAGATGTATCAAGACCTAAGGAGACATTATTGGTGGAACAGCATGAAGCTAGACGTAGCAGATTTCGTGGCCAGATGTCTTACCTGCCAACAAGTAAAAGCAGAACACTAAAAATTTGGAGAAACCCTTCAGCCACTAGAGATACGACAATGGAAGTGGGTCCACATAGCAATGGATTTTGTCGTCGAACTACTAAGATCACCTTCAGGACATGACACCATCTAGGTAATTGTGGACCGCATCACCAAGGCTACACACTTTATGCCTATTCGATCTTTTGATAAGCTTGAAGCTTTGAGTCAAAAGCATAATCGAGAGATCATCCGCCTACATGGAATCCCAATGTCCATTGTATCAGACCGAGACCCGCATTTCACATCACGATTTTGGCAAAACCTACAAGCTGGCCTAGGGACAAAGCTTCGTTTTAGCACTGCTTTCCACCCACAAACAGATGGACAATCCGAATGCACGATTCAAACTTTGGAGGACATGCTACAAGCCTGCATTATGGATTTCAAGGAAAGCCGAGAAAGACACTTACCATTGGTCGAGTTCGAATACAACAACATCTATCAAGCCAGTATTGGTATGCCACCATACAAAGCTCTATATGGTAGGCCATGTTGATCATCGATTTGCTGGATTGAAGCAAGAGAAAACACACTTCTGGGACCCGACATAGTACGAGAGACCACCGAGAAGATTCGACTGATCCGACAATGAATTACCTTTGCTCAGAGCAAACAGATGAGTTACACTCACCAAAGACGGAGAACCCTACAATTTGAAGTGGGAGATCATGTATTCTTGGAAGATTCAGCCATGACGAGGAGTCATACGCTTCGGCAAGAAAGGAAAGCTAGCACCAAGATACATCAGACCATTCGAAATATTGGCCAGAGTTATATCGCTAGCGCTACCACCGTAGCTTGCCAATGTTCACAACGTTTTTCATGTGTCGATGCTAAGAAAGTACGAACGTGATCCCGCTCATGTTCTGAATTGGGAAGAACTCCATGTCAACGAAAATACCACATTCGAAGAAAGGCCAGTGAGGATAATCGACCAACATGATAAGATTCTCCAAGGAAAGACTATTCTGCTTATACAAGTTCTTTGGAGCCACCATGGAGTCGAAGAGTCAACCTAGGAGCGAGAAGAATGAATGAGAGCAAGTCATCCCCAGTAGTTCTCAGACTAAGGTACGAAACAAAATTTCAAGGACGAAATTTATTTTAAGAGGGATAGATTGTAAGGAGCCGGTTCTAAACTCTAGGATTAGTGACGGTGAACCCACAAGGTCCTAAGTTACCAAAAGAATAGAAACCCTAATATGGTCCAAAACACTAGAGACCTAGCACCCGAGAGGCAAAACCCTAATGTAAGAAGAAATC
This sequence comes from Heliamphora pulchella, assembly GCA_032270985.1. Lineage (NCBI taxonomy): Eukaryota > Viridiplantae > Streptophyta > Magnoliopsida > Ericales > Sarraceniaceae > Heliamphora > Heliamphora pulchella. The sequence continues at coordinate 11,057 of JAULJZ010154379.1, forward strand.
CCCTAACATCCTAAAATTATTTAATTACCGTGAAATATTAATTTAAAACCATAAAATCTCATAAAAAGGGTAAAATTATCATTTTGACCTTAAAACACAAACAAATCTTTAAAAATTTAAAATTTGACACTTGAACACCCTAAATTAAATATTCAAATTAAAATAAGAAGTAAAAGACAAAATAGCAACCAAAATGACCAAAATGCCCCTCTAGGGCCGGCCATGCATGGAAAAATGTGCCAAAAAGCTATTTTTTGCATTTTAAACTCAAAATTGAGAAAAGATGTACAAATCAAGTATTATTATGATTCAAAAATATTCAAACAATTAATATTAATACTAATCTAATATTTTATGCCAACAAAAGTAAATAAATTATTAATGAAGCTCTTACAATCAAATAAAACTAAAATGACACATCTTATCAAAATAGCTTAATTTGACTTAATTACCTACACTTAATTAATCAAATGTTCCCAAATTTATAATAAACTAACTATAAAATTACTAAAATAATTCATTTTGATAGGTAAGAAGGCTAAAAAGATACATCAAATTAATTTTTGAAGTACTTTCTTGAACAATGTAATACCAAAACGTCATCAAACAAGAAATTAAAGCAAAAATCAAATATTTTAGCCTCCCAAACAGCCCCAGTCGAAACCCCATATGCAAAATCTCTTACAAAAATTTCTTTAAAAGACCATAGCCTCCCATGCAACTAATGAAATTTAAGAAAATTCAAAATAAGTCTTACACCTTAATAATTAATCCCACTACTTCTTTACTGAGGATTACCTGGACAACATAAGAAAAATAGAAGGAAAGAACAAATAAAGGCGAAACAGGGACTAGTACTCAAAGGAAATTGCATACAATATCATGCACTATTTGCAAGCAATGTGATCATAAGAAAAGACCTATAAAAGGGCTCTAGCGGTAGGGCTACGCCTCTAATCTTTCAATTTTTTTTATTTTTATGTTTTATTCTTAATGAATTTTTTATTTCTTTTCATAAGGCAACGTCTCCAATTGGAAGAGGGAGACCTACACCTCCAATTAAGAGTGCAATAGGGAGAGGGTGGGAGGGCTGCACCTATTGCAAGTGGGATGGGAGAGCTAGAAGAACTGATGTTGAGATGGCTGCACCAAATGCAAGTGAAAGAGAGAGAGCTAGGAAAGTTGTACCTGCTGCAAGGGAAATCTAAAAGAATTGATGATGAGATGGCTGCACCAAATGCAAGGGGAACAAAGAGAGCCGAAAGAGTGGGAATTGACGCTGCAGTTGGTGGACATGAAAGAGGGAGGGTTGATGTTGCAGTTGGTGGAAGTAAAAAATGGAGAGCTACAACAACTGATGATATTCCAACTCAATTTAGTGGAGTTAGAGGGTCAGAATGGTCACAATTTTGGTAATGATGTAAACAACCTTTTGTGGTTTGTATGTGGCTGTATAAAAATATTGGGTGTATGTTTTATATTTTACAGACCCATATAATTGGAATTTTATTTACAAGTATTTGGACTCGGCAGGACTCATGAATCCACAAGGAGTCTAATATGTGTAGGACTTTGTAATTATATGGGGCTAGGATTTTAGGGTTTTTCTATAAATAGGACCTTATAATTCTAGTTATTTGTGTAGAGAGTAAATCATGGGGTAGAGATGTAGGGAGAGATGAAAAAATATCGGGGGCACGGAATTAACCTTTGAGCGGGAAAACGGGGTTTATTTTAAGGCTTAGGCTGCGGGTGTCGGGTTTGAAGTATTTTTGATCTCGGGATTGTACACTCTATAGTTATAGTTGATTATTTCTCTCACCTATGTACGTAGGCAAGTTGTGTCGAACCACGTAAATCTTTGTGTGATTTTTTTTGTGTGTGCAATGATTTTTGCTTCCGTTCTCGTTCGGGGATTGATGTTTATCAGAGCTGACGATTGACAATTCAAAACCATAATGGATATCGGAGTAAGGTATTTTATTTGATTTCGTATCATATAAATCAGGAAAAAAATTTGTTGCAAAAAAAAGGACATTTAGTGCTTGGTTCGGTGTCAAGAAGAACCAATGCAAAAGTAATGTTGTGCCTGGTTGTGCGTTGTGCAAAACTTAATTGTTACCAGGCTACCAGTGGTATTGATCCAGGGAAGATTGAAAAGTGAAGGCAACGACTTTGTTTGTTCGGTCAAACAAGGAATTTTTTAAAACGGCGGTGCATTAGTCTTCAATTATCAAGATCAGGTTAGGATATGCTATTGCACGAAAATTAAGAAAATTTGATATTACACACTGGTCTTTGATGATTGGGTTTGGAACCAATTGATCAAGGATTTGATTTTGGGTTTTTATTATGTGTGTGTGCATTAATGTTTTTAAAATCAACGGCATGAAATTATTTTGTTATATCGGCTCTATATATAAGAAAATAATTTAAGGAAAGGGTGTTTCATAAGGTTTTTTAGCACTGTTGATTCATTGGTATAGTTAAATTTTTTTGATTTCTGCACTGTTTAATTGAATAGGATAGATTGGTATAGATTAGGATTGATCAGGTGTGATTTGGTACAATTAGGAGCGATCGGGTACGATCAAAGTTGATTTGGGCTGTGTGGGATAAGGATTACACATATCTAGCATTGCGACGTTGCTTATCATGCTATGGTTAGTTGTGCTTTGGGCTATGAATTGTATACCATGAGTATTTTCATATTGTACTAGAGGCATCTTGAGGTTCATCTTGTACGGTTGACACAGTGGTTTTGTTATGGGTGTTGGGAATGTCCCTGGACTCCATCACCCTTTGATTCTGGGTCTAGGACATCCTTGCTGTGTCGGTTTAATGAAATGTTTTGCGATGAATTTCTCGTGAACACTCTGGGTGCCTCCCCAATGTATAAAAATTAGATATAACGGAAACTCTTGTGGGCACCATGGGTTCATCTCTAGCTTTCTGATACTTGTGCTTTAGACTTTGGGTTGACACTGGTGGAGGCATCACGAGTTTTAACGTGGGATGATTCGGTTATTATGATTTAAATGGCCGGAGATGGCACTAGAACCCACGCTGTTGTGATTGAATAAAATAGTAGGGGCACTTAGCCCGACGATGTGGTTATTATTCACAACGAGGCGTGAATGATGGCTCTAGTGATCACATTGTCCATAAAGTCTAACTTTTGGAATTCTCGGCATGGAATTCATGTCCCGTTCTTGGAGTATGGTCAGTTTGGGCACTTGTATTGCATTTGTCATTACATTCCATGCATGATTAGTTGTTTTATGTTACCTGCTTACTACACTTGTAACTTTCAAATTTTCCTATCTCCTTGATTTATAAATGCATTAAGTGTTGTATGGAATGCGTTCTGGTGATTTTGTGCTGTGAGTTTGGTTAATGGGTGTGGAGATTTTTCTCTTGGGCTTTAGTTCACAGCATCATGCCACATGTGAAGAAAAAGAGGCAATCTACCAGGAGGAATTCGCGGACCAGGGTGAGTTCCAGGATCAAGATAATCCCGGCAAGGCCTAGAAGAGAAGACCCGCTATTTTTGTTCTTTGTTACAGTTCTAGGAGGATATCTTTTGTAATTAATTTTGTAATCGTTTCTGTGAATCTGTAATGTTTATGTATTTTGTGAACATCTTGGGATATCAATGATATAATAGTATAATGAATATTTATGAATGAATCATTAGTTTATCATTTATTTTATACTTATGTATATCTTAACGTGCCCAAAAGCCGGAGTGTCACACTGAAACTTTTAACTTCCTTGCAAAAGATGGGTGTAAAAGTAAGTATTTTACTTGTAAAAAATTTACCGAATAAGTCAATTTATGCCACAAAGGATGCCAAAAATATACCAAACAAAACCCCTTTTTAAACTAAAATTCCCAAGAACATCAGCCAACGAAAACCGCTCAAGCAAACCCACCACCGCTCAAGCGGTGACCAACCTGAGAGCAAACTGCCCAAAAACTTAAAAAAATTTTCAAGTGTTGGAAAAATACTTAGACTTCTCATACTTTTAACATAGTTTTTAATGTGCAAGAATTTGAAATTAAATATATATTTGATATTGAAATAACTGCATTCAACTCAAAAACTTGAAAATCAAACATTTGAATCCATAAAATTCCATCCAAAACCCAAGGGATTAACCCGAATTACAAGCCCAATGCCCTCACATGCATTCAAGTCATGAATCCGTGGCCTTAAGGCCTTCTAAAACGAATATCCATCAATTCCAAATACATCGAACCAATGCACTAATAGAATTACATTTACACTTCCCAATTCACGAAAGATTCTACTAAAAGAGTTGTAATTCTATCAAAAACAACCCAAAAAGGTATCCACAACCATACTTCTCATTCAACTACCTTCTTTTTGCTATCACCTGAAATTTGTTTATACAACATGAGTCGAGACTCGTAGGAAAAGGACTAAAGCTAAACATATGCAAAACATGCGAGGATGGTTATGCGAAATGCACAACATAGTTTTATCCAAAAACCAATTTCCTTTTCAATAAATTCCCAATCACATAAATCGATTTTTCTCATACAAAACTAATTCATCCACTAACACTTTCCCAATCTAGCCAATTCATGGTTTAAGTTCTAGGAACCGACATGGAACGAGCTTATAGACCGATGTCACGCTACTATCGATTGGGCCATGCGAGACCCGCTAAGTAACAGTACGTTCCATAACCCGCTACAACTAACGTCTTATTCTCAGTTATTAGTCGATGGAGAGGTGACTTAATATGCACAATTTTTCAATCTTTCGCCGCAGAGCTAATAAAGCCCAACTTAAATGATCCATAGATCCAAATTGGTCTATTCATTTATCATTTCCAAACTTCCAAACATGAGTCCAACCCAAATATGGTTTCTCTCGTCAACACCCAACACACATAGGGTTTAATATCATAGATCCTACCTCTTTGATGATTAAACCACAAGAATCAAGCCGTAGCAAGCTCCAAGGACGAAAACCTCCAACCGAATGGAGAAATGGGAGCTTCCAACGCGTAGCCCAAACCTCCAACAAATGCACAACCAAGAGGGAAGCAAGAAATGATCTCTAATAGAGCAAGAGGAGCTCAAGAGGGCTCCAAATCTGGTTCTAGGGCTTAGGGTTTGAGTTTAAGAGAGAGATAGGGAAGATGGAAATGAGAAATAAAGCCTTAACTCGAGAGTTTAAAATGCTGTTGTCGATAGTGCGCTCGAGTGGACTAGGGATTGCTCGAGCGGTCACCGCTGAAGAATAATAGTGCTCATGCATTACCAAGTATACAATTTGTTGGAGGTAAAACTGCCAAGATCATTATTCTTGTAAACGATTTTTGAAAAAAATTAACTAGACGGGCAAACGGCGAAACAGGTTCCAGATAATACTTTTGACGTCGAGCAATCAAAATTAAAACCTGTGCAACCTCAGTTAATTTTAGAAGAATACCTTTTTACTGGTCAAATCTTCAACTACGAATTGAATCCGAGTTGAAGCTCATGTTAGAGCTTCTACTGTATTCCCTTATGCAATTCTTGAATGTAAGGTGGGCTACAATCTATCAAGAATTCGTACCGACAGAACCTGGACAACTTTAGTCTTGAAAGACAAGTTATGAAACTGGTTCAGTCTACCCGCATATTTATAGGGTTACAATAGGGACCTATGGAGTAATTATGAGTAAGACTTCTAGTGGAATACAGACACCCGTCAGTAGTTTTCGTAATTAAGTAAACTTCATTGCGGTATCTGTAATTATGAAAAATTAGCAGTGATTTCTGCAATTTTCATAAAACACTAAATTACAGTTCACACCACTAAAGAACTATAATTGCACTCTGACCCAAAATCTCAAGACATTTTTGCATTGAGCTCCTGTTATTAAATGCTTATCATTTCTCTCCACGTTAATATTCTCGATATCCGCCAATTAAATTTAATTACTAACAATTTAATTTAATTGATTTCTTGTAATTTCTTAAACCCTTTCGCTTAACATATTTGACTGTCAGATAATCAAATCCACCTGTAGGGTTTTGTCCGGTCAAAACTTATTAGTTTTCTTAAGGGGGTATCGTCAATCCCGATCTTTCGAGTCGTGGATTCCGTTAATAATTAATATTCACCATATAAATAATACCGCTATCCAACTCACCAAAAATATATACCCATATAAGATCGCACCCTTTAATGAATCAAAATAACGAATATTAAATATACGCAAATTAATAATTATTTCAGGATTAATAGCATAAGCACTATTCATAATAACGTTGGAGTGTGAATTAATTTATATAGTCAGTATAAAATTAATTACCGTAATGTGTCTCGTTCAATACACACAAAGTGTATTAGCAGAGAGAGTCGGAAGAATAGACGATGCTATTATCTGTTTTTCGTAACCAAGACAAGCCTACTAAAACTCTGTGCTACAGTCATACCAATGGTATGTCCATTTTCATCTAAACTATAAACATAAAACTTATATTTTGCAAGAATCTAAAATTTGATTTTCTGTATGTAAGCCGTACTCTACACAGCAGATTAAATACTGTACAGAATATCAGACATTCATGCATATTATTAAAAAAATGATACACATATATTGCTCATAAAGATTCTCATAAAATAAAAAATTAATTTTATAAAAATAAAATTAAATACTAAAAATATGATTTTTTGTATACCAACCATAACAATTTTCCATTTATACTCAAAACCATACTGCCATACATCTGACTCGCATGCCCTCTATATGACTATCAAAAGTCTTAGCTGGTAAGCTGTTTGTAAAAGGATCTATAAGGTTGTCTCCTGATACAATCTTGGTCATAACAATATCACCTCTCTGTACAATATCTCGTATTAGGTGATACTTACACTCAATGTGCTTGCCTTTCTTGTGGACCCTTAGCTTCTTCGAGTTTGTAACCGCTCTGCTATTGTCACAGTAAAGTATAATAGCTGACTGAACTGAAGGTACCAACTCTAGATCCAATAAGAAGTTCCTGAGTCAAACGGCCTCCTTGGCTGCTTCAAAAACTTTCACATACTCGGCCTCCATGGTGAAATCAGCAATGCAGGACTGCTTGATACTCCTCCAACTTATAGCTTTACCTCTTAAGGTAAATGTGACGCCCCGTCCTCCGGGCACGTCAGGACATACATAAATATAAATAAAGGAATATTCTAGCCATTCATTCATATTTATATATTTTAAATATTACATCATAAAGGAGTTTGAACTAATTAAAAGTTACATAGCGTTCATAGTTTCACCAAGAAATTTTAAAAATTTTACAATAAGCGCAGAAAAACTAAACAAAAGAACAAAAGATGAAGATTCAAATCATCAGCAAGCATCGTTGGTATTTTCCTACTCCTGGAACTCCTACTGGTAATCGTAGCTTTCCTTTCCTTCGGGGACCTCCTTTTCAAAGATATCATATTTTTTACCGGTGGCACGAATGTTATGAGCTAAAGCCCAAAAAAAAACTCTCTAAACCTTCTAACCATTCTCACAGCAAAATTTCACAACGCAAACCATTTAGCACCCAGTACAAATTTAAATAAAAGAGACAGAGAAATTTGACAATTATGGCATGGCAAGCATATATAAGAACAAGTGTACAAGTATGTGATGCAATGGATGCGATGCAAGTGTCCAACTCGACATTCATCCAAAAATAAAATCAGGAGTTCCACTTTGGGACTTATTGTCATTTCCTCTCATTGCACCAGGGATTTATTGTCATTGTCGCATATTGCACCAGAGACTTATTGTTATTGCCGTGATGGGACTTATTGTCATTGTCGTATATTGCACCATGGGCTTATTATTATTGTCGTGATGGGACTTATTATCATTACCTTTCATTGCTTTAGGGACTTATTGTCATTGCCGTGAAGAGACTTTTTGTCGTTGCCGTGAAGGTACTTATTGTCATTGCCTTTCATTGCTTCAGGGACTTATTGTCGTTGCCATGAAGGGACACATTGTCATTATCTTTCATTGTAAGACCAGGATACAAGTGACAATTCTCAAGTTACAATTCAAACTTGATGGCATGAGCTCTAATCATCGTACATTTACTTAAAAACACTAATAAACTAATTTAAATCAATCATCATATAAAACTCGGGTCTTAGAGCAAAGGATACTCAAATCACACTTAGCAACTTTAAGGGGCCAACATTCGAGTATTAAATTTAAAAGGACTGCTAGGTTTTGGGACATCTAGACTTGGAATCAGTTATGATTTTTAAACTCTATTTAGATAAAAATATTTTTTACAACTCTTATGTTTAACACTAAGAGCAAAACCTAAGGTAAATGCGTAAATAAAACATTCTAAGCGAAAACAATTCAGCACTTTTCTCAAAATTTTATTGACAATAAGCTTCTGTTGGTCTCGATTTTGGGGCATCAAATCAAGTCGAAAGGAGCCCATTTTTGGATATGTTATAACTAAACATGTGCCCTACAAGTCTCATGAAGGGTTCTAGGGGTAGTTGTTTAAAACAAGTTAAAGAATTTGTTCATTTTATAAAATAGGTTCAGTCAGCTATAAAAGGTTCAGCAGAACCTGGTTACCACAGAGAATGTATAAAAACTTTGGGAGATCATCCAAGGGTATCTAGGTCTGACTCATGGACCGTAACTAGTTTAATATGTTACCTACAATGTTCATGTAGACCACTTTTGGATTAGGTCACTGAACATAGGGGTTTTTAGCTATACAAAAATATGTGATAGAAGTGTCCTTTAAAGGATGAAACACGATAGAGAGTTTGAAAGGGGTTTTGACCTAAAAAAACCCAATATTGTGTGCTCATTTTAGTGGATAGTTAGATATATATGCTATCTACAACTTTTATGTTTTGGAAAAAGCTCGGATCTCATTATAAACTATGGCTTTTAGGTTAGTATTGTCGACTGGTTTGAAAATAGCATACTTTGGTAGAATTGCAATATCTCGAGTTCTACTTATTTAAATAAGTTGAAACTAACTCTGGATGAAAGATAACACAGAAATCTAAACCTGGAGATAAATATCATGCTTAGATCAATTCTCTATGTGGAGTTATGGAATTCCAAAGATCATAGCAAAAACATTTAAGTTTTCAAAAACCAAGTCCTTTTATGTTCAAGTCCCCTACTTATGGTATGTCAAGGTTTTGTCCCATTTATTTTCATTCTTTTGTTTTAGACATGAACATCAAGGTTCCAGATCACTTTTAAGTCATCAAACTCAAAAATAACAACACACAACCACATCTCATATCATTTAAGAACACAACAGCCCCTATTTCTCAACTATAATGCCTTTTCGATTTGTTTTTTGTTCTTGATTTTTAAGGTGTTTAAAGAGATGAGTTGAGGGATATTTTGGGTGATATTAGATATAAGGTTTAGAGATTTTACTTATTTGTTTAGAGGCTCAAAGAGTAGAAGGATAAAAGGACTTAACTTTAGGAAAACACCTCTTGATTTTCTCCTTTGATCCTTCTTCTCCTTCTCCTTCTTTCTTCTCTCAACTCACCCAAACTCCTCAAGAATACTTTGAATCTGGTTTTTCTCCTCTCTTGGCCAAATGAAATGGAAGGAGAAAGAGGGTGTTTGGCTTGGTTTATATAGGAAAAAGCTAATGAACACAATGATGTCAATTAAGTCCTTTTCTTCTTCATATCACATAGGCTGAAAAGACTTGGTGCAATATTTGAGAAAGATATATCAGATTTTGTGGAGGGATTTTTGCTAGGGGTCTGTTTGGGAGACAAAAAACCTGATCACACATCAATCTTGGGGTTTTACCTTGGTTCGTGTCTTTTGTCCAAGAAAATGATTTAAAAGTTAATTTGATGTATCTTTTGGTGTCTTTTCTTAATGAAACTTATTATTTTAGTATGATTATGATAAATTTAGTATTCCCATAAATTATCATAGGTTTTATAGCAATTGATTCAATAGAAGTAGTCTTTTAAGTCAAATTAAGCTAGTTTTTATAATATATGATTTTTTGACTTATTTTATTCTGTATGAACTTCAATAATGATTTGTTTGCTTTGTTAGCTTATAATACCATATTATTATGTATATTATTTGTTCAATAAGTGTTGGACCATCATAATGCTTGATTTGACACTTTTTCTTATTTTTTAAGTTATAACAAGCAAAAAGCTACTTTTTGGCACAACTCCCAAGGAGAATGGGTCACTAAGGGATATTTTTGTCATTTTTTATGTTATTTTGTCTTTTGCTATTTAAATGTACTTAAATCCTTGATTTAGGGTGTTCATGTGTCAAAATTTATATTTTTAAGACTTTTTGCTGTATTAGGGGCAAGATGGTTATTTTATCCTAATTATGAGAATTTTTTAATTTTTAATTCATTATTTCATGATAATTACTTAATTTAGATTGTTGGGAGGTTCTCTGGGTGTTATGATTTTGTTGCTTGAGTTTTGGACCTTTTTAAGATTTTTAGATTGAACTTAGGATTTTTCAGTCGAGTTAGGGTTTCGAACCTCTTCCCTGTTTTATGACCTCGTGGGCTATTCGTCACTAATATTTAGAGTTTTGGCTAGGTATTTACATGGGTCATTATCAATCAGGTTGTTACAACTAGGGTCCAAACTAGGTCATTACAGTAAACACATATTCTGAGGTAGACTTACGAGAATCCATGTCAAACTGGAAATTTGAATCTGTGTACCCCAAATATACTAGATTGTCTTCCTGGTAAACTAACATATAATCTTTAATTCTTTTTAGGTACTTGATTATGTTCTTTACCGTAGTCTAATACGCCTGCCCTAGATTACACTGATATCTACTAACTATGTCAATGGTAAGGTAAATGTCGGGTCTAGTGCAAAGCATAGTATACATGAGGTTTCCTACTGCTGATGCATAAGAAAATGCCTTTATCTTCTCTATCTCATTAGGCGTTTTAGGACACTGATCATTGGATAGAGTGATTCTATGACTGAAAGGGAGAAACCCTTTCTTAGAATCCTGCATGCTAAAACGAGCAAGGATTTCGTCGATATACTTTGCTTGTGATAAACCCAACATCCTTTGTTTTCGATCTTGCTCGAGCATTATCCCAAGGATGTGATTGGCTTCTCCCAAGTTCTTCATATCGAACTATCCAGATAACCATACTTTAACCATAGATAATGGCCCCACATTGTTACCGATGAGCAAGATATCTTCTACACAAAGTACTAGGAAGATCACCACGCTTTCATCACGCTTCTTGTACACACATGACTCATCCGGACTCTGATCAAAACCATAAGACTTTATGGCTTGATCAAACCAAGTGTTCCAAGACCTCGATGCCTGCTAAAGCCCATAAATGGATCTCTTAAGCTTACACAACATGTGTTCCTAGTCCTTTGTAATGAATCTGTTTGATTGTATCATATAAATACACTAGTCAAGACTTCCGTTAAGAAAAGCTATTTTGACATCCATTTGTCAAATTTCGTAATCGAAATGAGCAGTAATGGATAAGAGAATTCGGATAGACTTATGCATGGCTACAGGCAAAATGGTTTCCTTATAATCGATCCCTTCTTTCTGAGTGAACCCTTTAGCAACAAGCTTAACTTTGAAGATTTTAACCTTCACGTCTGCTCCACTCTTCCTCTTGTAAATTCACTTGCATCCAATAGATTTTATCCCTTCGGGTGGTTCTACAAGTTCCCAGACCGGATTGTAATACATAGATTCCATGTCTGAATTCATAGTCCTTTGTCAAAATCTGCATCTTTGTCTTGAAGTGTTTCATTATAGTTACAGGTTTTGGTATCTACTTCTGTCGGGATCTTGCCAAAAGACTCTCCTAAGAACATATACCGATCAAATTAATGAACAACCCTCTCACTACGACGAGGCACAACTTGTGTCTGTGTACTAGCAGTAACAGGCTATGCAGAATCAGAACCATGTGCATCAGCACCCTGTTCTTAATTTGCACCTGTTCCGATAATTCTCCCACTACGACGAGGTAATAGGATATCGGTGACTTGTTCTTCCGTTCTACTAGTATTTTCTCTTAGTTCTTTCCGAACAATTTTGCTATTGGGCTTGTGATCTATAATATAATAATCTTTCAAGAATCGAGTATTAGTGCTAACAATGACCTTCTGATCCTTAAGATTATAAAATAGATCACCCTTCATTCCCTTGGGATACCCCACAAAGAAACAGACTTCTGTCCTTGGTTTCACTTTACCCACGTTCCCTTTCAGCACATGTGCTGGATACCCCCAAATTCGAATGTGTTTCAGACTAGGCTTACGACCAGCCCACAATTCTGTGAGAGTAGAAGGTACTGACTTAGAAAGTACCAAGTTCAAAATATAAGCCGCTGTCTCTATAGCGAGTCCCCAAAACAAATCGGGTAAACCTGAATAACTCATCATAGACCTTACCATCTCTATAAGAGTCCTATTCTTTCTTTTTGCTACACCATTCTGTTGCGAAGTGCCAGGTGCAGTCAACTAAGATGTAATCCCTTCTGATGAAAGGTAATCCTTAAACTCTCCAGAGAGGTAATCCCCACTATAGTCGGATTGTAATAATTTGATACTTTTACCCAGACGCTTCTCTGCCTCCGCTTTGAATTTTTGGAATTTCTCAAAACATTCAGACTTACGGTGCATTAGATAAATGTATCCATACCATGAGTAGTCATCAATGAAACTAACGAAGTACTTAAATCCACTTCTAGCTCAGATTGTCATAAGACCACACACATCAGAATGAACCAACTTCAACTATTTTTTAGTTCTATAGCCTTTGGTCGAAAAAGACATTTTGGTCATCTTATCCTCTAAGCAAGATTCACATACTAGAAGTGCCTCCACTTTCAATGAACTCAAAAGTCCATCTGCTACTAGTCTTTTTATTATTTTTAGATTAATATGACTCAAGAGTAAGTGCCAAAAAACGTTTAGTTTATTAAATAAGGAAACTTTCTCCTATATGGTAAATTAGATGTGTTATTCATTTCAATTAGTTGCAATATAGGAGAGATTGAAGTAATAACATAAAGATCATCCACCAATATACTAGAACAGATAAATCGTTTATTATTCTTAATAACCACAGACTTATTAAAATAAACCAAATATTCGTCTTTAACCAATCTAAAAATAGAAACTAAGTTCCTTCTAATTGAAGGTACATAAAGACAATCTCTCAATATTAAAGCTCTATCTCTACTAAAATTAAGAATGACATCTCCCATGCAACTGCTGTTACCTATGTATTATTACCCATATGCAAGTAAATCTTCCCATCCCTAAGTTGTTGAATTTCTTGAAATCCTGCAATAAATTGCAGACATGATCAGTGGCTCTCGTATCTACACAGCAGGTTCCGATAGATAACACCACTAAACATGTTTCCACAACCAGTGAACAGAAATTACCCAATTTTTTCTACCTTCTGAGAAATATGAACCTAATTTTTTCCAGTACCTTGTTTGGTTGCAGTGAAAACATATGTCTTTCGGCTTTTTCACACTAGTCCATGGCCCATTAACTACCCTGAAAACCGTCTCCCTGTTTCTGAACCTTTTTTTGAAACAAAAACATTTCCTGGTATTGAAAACATACCATTGGTAGTTAAAACTATATCCAAGTTACTTTCCTAGTAACAAAATTTGGTCCCATTAGTATGCTTTCTTTGAGTATTGAAGCGAGTGGGTTAAATGCAATTTTAATCCTGAGAATCACATAATTAAAATTACCGTTAATTATGACGAATAAAACTTTGAATTTATTTTAATTTGGTTCCTTCTACCATTTTAAAATTAATTCGTCTGCAGCCTTGAATCCTGTTAATAACATGCTTCAATGGGAGGACGTCTACTATCCATCGTATGACCAAACAGGTCAATCCATATTAATTTTACTGTCTACGCAACTGACCATGCTAAGTAAAATTAAATAGATGACATAGTTTCAGTCCAGTATATAATAGCAGTGACTCAAATGGAGAGGATACTATTATATACAGTCAAGTGTTAACTAGCACCAATTCTCAAATCAATCGCTTCGCAATGAACCCTTCAGATGGAGAAGTGATCCACACTAACAGTTATCCAGAATTATTCCTAAAGGAGGTTTGTACCGACAATACTGCAATTAATCTGTCCGATGGAGAGGAAGGCCTTACTGCCAACACGCAGGATTTAATTGCATTGCTTACAAACTGGTGATGGAGACCGCAAAATTTATCTGTGAATAAATTTCTTCTCCCACTTAGATTTTTAAAACATTTTTTAGGGTTATAAAAATCAATTAAATTAAAATAAATTTATTAATTTCGAAAATCATACGATCTAAAAGAATCAAATATCTTTCCGTGTACACGATTTCAAAGATTTTGATTTGTCAAACCATCTTTTTGTGTTAAAATGCGTAACAAATAAAATTTAATAAATGCACAGATAATATAGTGATTAAAGGTATTTATTAAATGACAGATAAATGGCTCATTCAGCTTTTCAGCTAAGGTAGCGATTACAGGCATTTATTTATTTTATTTTTCGTTCCACATTTTTCGAAACATAATAATTTATTTCGATTAAATATTTTTTATTTAATTAAGTCAAAATTCAGAATTAATTTTCACATTTTTCCAAGCTTTTCAATTTCGTGAAAAATTATCTTTAAAGTGATATTTTGTAAAAAATAAAATATCTAAAATTTTTTCATTTAATTAAAATTAATTAATTAAAAAAATTTTAATTTAATTTTTCTTTACAAAATATTTTAATTAAAATCGAATTTTTGAATTAATTAAATTAACAAGATAATTAAAACAAATATGCAATTATCCACGTAATTCATATATATATAAATATGATATGCATGTATCCCGATTTTCGGATCCAAGTGAAACGTTAAGACGTTTCGGTCTCCTGAAATGTTTCAGTCTCTATCTTCGTCTCTAATTCTTATGACCTGAATGTATCAGACTTCCCTGATACACTCCGATATATTGTATCAGTTTCGAACATATCAAAATATCAACACAAAATAGTCCCGGGAGAGAGAAAAATTGCCGGCCACCGCCTGCCCACCGGCGCCACCCATGGCCACCCACTTTAGGCGGCTTCTGCTGCTTCATCTGAGCTCTGTTTTTGACAAACTTTATACTGGAAGAAAGCACTTGAAATATAAAAATTTTTTGTCAAAAAAAATCTGCTCTAATACCAATTATTGGAGGAAAAACTGTCAAGATCATTGTTTTTGTAAACGATTTTCAAAAAAAATTTAACTGGACGAGCAAACACCGAAACGAGTTCCAGATTAAACTTTTGACGTTGAACGATCAAAATTAAAACCTGTGCAACCTCAATTAATTTTAGAAGAATACCTTTTTACCGGTTGGATCTTCAACTATGATTTGAATCCGAGTTGAAATTTTCGTTAGATCTTCTACTGTATTCCCTTATGCGATTATTGAATGTAGGGCAAGCTACAATTTATCAAGAATTCGTACCGGCAGATGTAGACACCCCAATTTGACCCCACCTAATCTTAGGTGAATCCGGTAATGAAAACGATTGGAATGATGCTTCAATACAATCCTCATGAAATAATCCAAGCTCGGTATTTAAACCTAATGATCAAAACCTTCAAACCAATGAAATCATCTTGAACCACCATGTTCATTGTGGTGACCGCCCATAGAACCTCTTGGAAGCTTCATCTTTTCGTGGCGACCGCCAGTAGAAATTCTTGGAAACTCTAGCCCAAGGCAGCGACCGCCACTTTGAATCTTAGCGACCGCCATGTCTATTGTGGCGACCGCCAATAGAAACCCTTGGAGGCTTCTTTTGTTGTGGCGACCGCCATGTTCATACCCGGCGATCGCCAACTCCAAATGACCTGACGTGTCCCAGAACGTGCTAGCATCTCATTGGTTGAAAAATTCTATAAATACCATCCTCTGGTACGTTTTCAAGAATGAATTTTAGAGAGAGAAGCCGTGAGACCCTGACCCATTTTAATTTTTGTGGGGTTTCGACGCATTGTTATTCATTTCCGTGATAGCATGATTATATGTGTTTTTATGCATGTTCGGGTTTAGATATGCATGTGGGGTTGGTTCCCAGGGCTGTTGGGCGTTGTGGTGCGATTTTTTTAAAATATATATATATATATATATATTCGTGGCCTATAAATATCTAGCCTTAGATATTTTGTGAAGATATTTTTTTGAAAACTTAGTGGCTAAGTTTTCTTTTTCCAAACCTAAGCTCTGCCTCCTCTCTAACTTCTCGGGGGCCCGAGACTCGATTTTTTACGATCCAACAGCGGATCCTTAGTATCCTCGTGGAGGGCTACGTGATCATTCGAATAGAATTTCATTCCGACGAAGTTCATTTTTTCACGTGGTTTGAGGCATCAAGTTTTTGACTCGTCGAGCTAGGATCCTAGACTCTCATGTCTTATAAGGGTGCTACGGATAATCGTGTGTTTTTATAGTTTAAAAATGCATGAAAAGCCAGTTTATGTTTTAAAAAATTGGGTTTTTGTATAAAATTGTTTTGTGTTGTTTTCGGTTGGATGGAATCAGGTTTCGAGTGTTTCTCTCTAGGTTTTATGATAGTTTTGGGCTTCTGTATGTCTGTGAGTTGTAGAAGGGGTGTTTGGCTGGCTTAATTTGGGGCTGAGAAGCTTTTTCCGTTACTAGAGTTTGCTTTCCGTTGTCGTTCAGCCGTCTGGTTTAAAAATTAAATTTGTTAGATTTGGGTCGACACTTTTTTTGTTTCTGTTGACACCTTTTCTGCTTGTGTCAACTCCTTTTTCTTCTGTTTGGGTTGTCTATGCTGCGGTTGTATTGTGTCGACACTTTCGCTGTTGGTGTCGACCCTTTTTCTTTCTGCTTGTGTTGACTACACTCCTATTGTTTTTTGTCGACACCATTGCTGTTTGTGTCGATAGTTTTGCTATTTGTGTCGACACCTTTTCTATTTCTGTCGACACTTTCGCGATTTGTATTGACCCCTTTTCTTTTGGTCGTGTTGGGGCCTTAGAGGTCTGTGTTGGCCGTATTAGGCATGTGTGGGTTTGTGTTGGCCTGTTGCGCATGTGTGAGTTCGTATTTGTCGTGTTGGACGTGTGGGGGTTTCTTTGGGGCGTGTGGTGGCCTTTTAGTCAATCGGGTTATGGGGCCCAATCGACTGCTCTCCTCTAGTGGTTTTTCAGTTGATTGGATTATAGGGTCCTGTTGACTGAAGTCACGAAGAGGGGTGTTGGTCATTTCATGCGGGGTATTGGTGCACAGTTGTGTGCGGGGTGGTTCGTGCTCCGTTGGGTGCAGGACGTGTGGATCCGTTGTCCATTTTAGAGATGGAGTTTGGCAAGAATCGTTTTGTGGGAGGTTTGGTGTTGGCCTTTGGTCAGGTCGTGTTTGGTAAGTTGTTGGTTGTGTCGAGTGTGTGGCATGTGATGTAAGATCCTGACCCATTTTTTTTTTCAGCGTTTTTCGACGCGCGTTGAATGTTTTCGTTGTAGCATGTTTTTATGCTTTCTAGATGCATGATCGGTGTTAGATATGCATACGGGGTAGGTTCCCGGGGCCGTGGGACATTGTGCTGTGAATTTAAAAAAAAATAGATATTTTGTGGCCTATAAATATTTGGAATTAGATATTTTCAAAAGATATTTTCAAAACTTACAAGCTAAGTTTCCTTGTTTTTCTCTCTGCCTACTCTCTAACTTCTCGGGGGCACGAGGCTCAATTTTCGATGATCCAACAGCGGATCCTTACTATTGGCATGGTGGGCTACGCGTTCATTAGGACGAAATTTCATTCCGGCGAAGCTTAGTTTTGCACGTGATTCGGGGCATCGAGTTTTTAACTCACCGAGGTAGGATCCTAGACTCTCATGTCATATAAGG
>JAULJZ010154399.1:0-29001 GCA_032270985.1 Heliamphora pulchella
TTGGGGATTGGGTGTGTGCTATTTTGGATTGATTTTGAATATTAGGGTTTTTAAGTGAATTAATAGATGGTTTGTGGCATTCAAGGGTTCTGAGTTTTATGTAACTAGAGTTTCTGGCGATGGCACATGGGATGAGGTGCTTTCACCTCTTTGTTTTTCTATTTCTGTGTACTCTAATTAGTTTCTTACTTTGTTAGGAGCTGAGAATTTAATATATTAAACTTTTTCTCTGTAATATGGATTTCTGATTTCACATGGTCTTGGTTTTTTGAGGGGTTGATGTTTTGGATGATTTTTTGTGATTTGTGTATTATAATACCGTATCTATCATTAATCTTCTAAAGGCCAATTTACATGTACATCTAGCTTTTTAGAGTTCGATCTTCTTTGTTTTCTAACTCGGTCTTGGGCGTTGGGTAAATGCTCATCTAAATTTGACCTGACGCAAAAATCCACTTATACGTGTAATACGTTAACAATTTGCAAGATCATCCACTGTGTGCTTTTAGATATCCCTTCGTGATGCCTTTGTGTATGGTGTTTTGGACAAAATGGTGTTAATGGATTTGGCGTGCAAAAAATCGTATGAACTTTCCACCTCGTAGCAAACACAATCCATCCCCAAAGCAGCAAACCCAATATAGCAGTGTCCAGCTCTCTCTCAACACTCCATTAGGTACACGTTTGATATCATATTAAGCCTTCATTTCCGGACTAATAAAGCCAAAGTGAATTGATTAGATACTGTACATACTGAAGCCAATATAGTAGTATCCAGATTTTTGCGTGCATTCATGCTTAAGTATTAGCAACCTTTTATGACTGATTTAATTCTATTGAAAGAAAAGTGACAAGATGTGTATATTGGTTAAGTGTTCATTTAAAGTTATGAGTTTTGCGTGTTCGTTTAAACTTATTGAGTTTTACACTTTTGAGATTGCATTCTATCCTAAGGTGTATATTGGCATTTCTTTAATAATTTTGTAATGTCTTACGATGAATAGGCCTTTTAGGTGTTTTGTTATCATGGTGCTCTTAGCAAAGATTATGCAGGAGAATTTTATTAAGATTTTAATCCTTATAGACGCACTTCGTATTTTTTTTGCTTGCTATTTTCTTAGAATTAGTATCAAAAGATTTTCCACTAATCTTTTCGTTTTGCTATGACAAAAATCTCTTTTGAATTTATTTTCTCTATTATTTTTGTAAAACATTTTTTGGATTTATATAAAACATTTTTTGGATTTATGAAAATTGAAAATTGATAATTGATAATTGATAATTGATAATTTTCTTTTGATTACATTGGGTTTTTTTTTTTTGGGCTGGGATTTGATAAGACATCGTTTTGGTAATTAGGTTTGACTTTAACTGATTTTTTAAAATGATGATTTGTTAATTGTGTGAATGGATGATTATAAATCCCTCTTGGTGGCATGGTGATTTCACCTTTTTTTCCCCTTGAATTTGAAGGTCCTATCAATCATTATTTGATCTTTGTTGCGTAGATGCATTGTGTTCTACATGTTCTACCATTATATGTTCAACATTATGAGTTCTATTCATTTTAGGTATACATCTTCCCTTGATATTGAACATAGAAATTAAACTAATGTTAATAATTGAAGAAGTAATCAGCTGTAATAGAGAGAATCTTAAATTTATGCTATTGATTTCAAACTAGAGATTTTAAATGTATGCATGAGAATTTAAGATGATTTTAATTGAGTTGTAATTTTGTTATTGGATCTACGCAGAGTCTGTGTATATTGTGTTACTTAATTTTATTACAGGTTATTTGGTAAACGGTCAAACCGTTAGATTATCCAAAAAATAAAAAAAAATTTATCAATTATTTTATAAAAATTTAATACTTAGAATAATTATCTATGTATTACAATTTTTTTTTTCGATTTAATATTTTTTAATATAGGTTATTCATAGTAATATGAGATTTTAAAAAATTTATTAAAATGCACAAACAATCTAAATAAAATGGTAATAGTGCCTTTAAACACGAACAATACCTAGTCTTTTACAAGTTAGGTTTCCAAACTAAAGCCATGCAAGCTGCCTTTTTTTTTAATTGTATTTTCTTAAATTATGAGATATTACTTGAAGATTTTTTTATTATTTTTTTTAAAAATAATCACCATTAAAATTGAATATTTGACTCACAAAAATTAAAATTTTATATTTTAACAGTAATAAATTAGGACGTTTTAAATATTAGTTACTTTATATATTATGAATATTTTTTAATAAGTATATAATGTAAATATTATTATTAGAGATACTGAATTATAACATTATTATTGAATGATTACTGTTATTTTTAATTAATTATTTGATGTGTTAAATATATATTTTTTAAATCGCAAGAAACTTTATTTTAGAAACAAAATTTTAAAAAATAATTTCAAAATTTTACAATTTTTTTATCTCTTTAAACCACGAATTAAAAACACCAAAAAAAAATAAAACATAACCCCTAGTTTTGATGATCATTAGGTTAAAAAACCAACTATCCAATTACCCACCACAAAAGGTAAATTGATAAAAACACCGGCTCCACCAATCCAACCTGCACACTCTTCTACCCTCTTAAAAAAGAAAAACAAAAATAAAAAAACAAAAAGCAATTGTTCGTCTCTCAAGTCTCAAAACAAATGCAATTCTTCAAATATGCACTTCCTTGAAAAGCCCATCCATGAAGTTTTAACAATCTACACTTGCTCTATTATGAATCTCATTCAAAAGTTACCAAGCACTAGAAATTGCCGCCTACTAATCCAACAGACGCTAGGTAAGTGTTAATATTTGTAATTGATTTCAGTACAATCAGATTTCAACAATGCTATGCAAAATTTATAAAATAATGCATGTTTTACCGTATGTTCATGTTTAATCACAAAAAACACCACATTGGAGTAAATCCCATTTATTTATTTTACCAAAACAGTACTATCACATACTCTTGCATTAATCTATGCACTATTTTATAAATTATACGTAGACTTATCGATTGGATTTACTCACTACCAAATTTTAAAAAATTTAAATTTTTAAATTTTTAAATTTTAAATACAATAATTTATAACAAAAAAATATGCTTGAATAAAAAATTTTGATGAGAAACCACTAATTTCGCCCAATCATATTTACCCCATTTTTCGAAGCCAATGCTATAATATTTTTTTGAAGCAAATAGAAACTCATGCTATGATAACCAACCCGTAGAAGATATATTCAAATCGACTTCATTCCACCGGAATTGAAACTATGCATAAACATTGAAAAGAAAAAACTTGGTCAAATAAACATTTCAAAAAAAAGAAATAATTACAATGCTAGTTATAAATATGCCCCGAAAAGACATTAGTTAAATACATCCATACGATGTGTTCAAATAATTGGTGAATCTATGCCAAAAATTAGTTAAAGACAAAAAAAAAAATCACTTTGCGCAGAATACAACAATTCTAAACAACTTATTTTGATATTTTTGATTTTTTTGAAAACCAAAATGAAAAAACTAATCATTTAATTGGTGATAAAAGTATTTACACCAATTAATAACGTGTGCTTCTTTCTCCGCTCATTATTGTAAATTTTATTCACGCAAAAAAATAGACTAATTATTTTTTTTTGATCCATTTTGACTAATGGTGTTCATTTCAATACAATGTCACAATTATAACTAATTCAGTTACAAACCTTTCACCAACTCGATTCAGTGACAGTAACAGTTTGCAAACCATAACCGGCTCGAATCAGGTGGCAGTAACAGTTTAACCATCAAAACTTCTGAACTCCACCTTTCATTATATAGAGAAATCACGGCCGAATCAAACTTCATTCCGACAACAGCCCCACGCAGTTGATCGAATTCGATAACCGAAAGCATAGATCTGACTGAACCAAGAACATCGCCCAGCTTATCGAACACCAATTTGCGATTTTTTGACAGAAATTTCCCTAAATCAGTTGAACTTTTCATTGCTACATCAAGAGGAATATTAGGGTTTTTACGATCTCCCCGGAATTTGAACAAGAAATGGCTTTAGATTTGGTGAAAGAACAAGAGAAGTACCTGTTCCGTCAGAGGCGATTTCCTGCGTCTTTGAAGGGAACTTGGATCGTTATCATGGCGGCGAAAAGAGGAGTTTGCGAGAGAGTTAATTAGGGCTTCTTGTGGGCTGCGTGAAATGAACCTCAAGCCTTTACAAAAAGAAGAAAGGGATAAGAGCAAAGTTACCATGAGGTGGACCTCATTACTCTGTCCATGAACTTTCGTTCTGATTGGTTCAAATTCTCCGTGAGGCTACTTATATGAGTAATTAATCGGCGCCTTGCCTTCGGAGTATCACTTGATAAATTTACGCAGTACTCTTAGTGTAAGGGAATAGAATTTCACATTATTCGGCTATAAACTCTTAACTCACTTTATAAGGTGTGCTATACCTTCAACCCACCAAAAAAATTTTTCCTAAGAAAAAGAACTAAATCGTGTATGTTTAAGTGGTAAAAATCGAACAATATCTTAGTACAAGCTCCGACATAGGGTGTTCTCTCCTTAACAACAAATTTTATAACAAAAATATAATAATTTATTCTTATTAAATATTTAAAAAACAAAAAATGAACCACAATACTATTATTTATTTGTCAGCACCTAATAATTTTCCTACTGATAGACGTATCTCTCTCTTATGAATATTTCTCACTTTTTATATTAAATAAATACAGTGGAGCCAATATTTGCCTTTTATATTCCGTTTATATTTTTTTAATATGAATATGTATAAAATTTACTTTTAAAATATATAATAAGTATAAACACATAAATATACAAATATTATATTTATCAATTATGTTTTATCTCTATTTTATTATTATTATATGTCTCTATTATTTTTTATCTCTATATTTTAGTTTTATATTTTTAGTTCTATTAATTTATTAACTATTATTTCTATCTATTATATTTCTTTATATCTCTTATTATTACCACTCCTCTAAAATTTTAAAATTATTTTAAAAATATCTCTGTCATTGCCTCGTTCCCATCCCGCCCTGCTATTATTTTGATATTTTTTCTCTAACTCTGTCCGATCAAAGAGGGAACAAGGTTAAACACCCCATTCCCGCCTAATCCTTACTTTGCCCCAGTGCCATCCCTTGCTTTGATTTTAACATATTGGCCAATTTTATATAACTTTTAAATTGATTTGTTTTTTTTTTGAAAAAAAAATTAACTTTTAAACTGTCTTATTTGTTTTAAAAAAAATTTAATTAACTTTTTTTATCTCTTAATCTAATAAAAAAAGTCAATACATATCTTAAAACACCGTAACATTTTTTCAAATAAAATTACTATAATACTCTTATTTAAAAAACGTCAACCCTACTCACAAAAAAAAAATTCGTACCAATATTTTAAATACTACAACTTAAAAACTAAAAATAAGAGCATTTTATACATTTCAATAAAAAGCAAAAAAAAACTATTACAAAAAATTATCCTAAATAATCTAATTTTTTTATTTCTTTTTTTAAAAAAAATTAAATCTCTTAAAAATTAAATTTTTTAAACATTTTAAATTGGCACTAAAAGGTGAACTTTTTTAAAAAAAAATTAGATTATAAGTCCACAAAGAAGAAAGGCTATTGGCCAACTGTCAGACTGTTTTTATTTTTTTTGGGTCTAGTACTAAATTGATACTACTAATTTTTTAATGGAAGAAAGTTGGATACAATATATTTAATATAATAGATCCCAGCAAGAATTTCAAGTAGTTTCATCTTCAAAATTTCCTTAGTATTTTTTGTTTTGTTTTTTACTTCTAAAATGTCACAAATTTCTCTCTCCAAGTCTGTATTTTATAAAATTAATATTTTTAGAAATTCATTCTCTAACATATATATCCAACCAAATTTATGACGAATACTAAAATATTAAAAAATACCAAGTAAATATATCGGTCAAATTGATGTCCCATGACAGAAAAAAAATTAATACCTAAATTTATCTATAAAAATATTTCCTGCAAAATTAAAGGCTAAAATAGTCTTTACATTTGAAATTGGTGCCAGCAATATGTCGGCCACAAAAAAATTGTATGAATTAAAGAAATTGTCCAAAACTGTATTATATCAAGAAAATTTAAATTTTAATATGATTATTTTGCCAGGTAGGTGATACGATGTGCGCAGGCTGTTAGAGCCGTACCATTCTAACTGCCTCTGTAACCCACTCACATTTGTCAATCACTTGCATTTTGTGAACTGAGACGAAAGGCTGGTTAGGTCTAGAGCTCCGTCTGATTAGGAAAACGGACAATCATCAGGAAGGTTAAGTAGGTTTATGCTTGACTGCTCTATAAGGGAGAATGACCAGACCCAAATTTGTGCTCACCGCTCATATGAAAGGTTAGACAACATGATCTCATCATCTTGGTCATGCTTCATGGTGATGCTTAGGTCTCATCTTGTGACACCTATCATTGGTCTCATATTCTTGCTCAGTACCTCCTTAGAGAATAATGGAGAAGAATACCTGTCAAGAAGCCTGCTGTTCTTCCCTAGGTAATTTATTTAGAAGCAAGGGCGCCTTTTGTCATGACGTTTAGGGTTCCCTAAAACGCACATGTTCATTCCTCGAGGTACGATTGGCTTCAGCTTTCGCATTGCCACGTGTTGAATGCAGAGCGACGGGTTTCCACTGTCTTTGCCTTGCAAATCACTAAAGACTGTTAATTCTATTCTATAAGGGAAGATCACGACCGTTGATAAGTGCTTATAACTGGAATTCAAATGTTGTGACTTTCATTTACCATCCCTGAGATTTTCAAAGTTAGAGAGAGAGAGAGAGAAGAGAGAAGAGAGAAGAGAGAGAGAGAGAGAGAGAGAGAGAGTTCTTTCCACGCAATGGCATTGATTTCAGGGGCTAAGGTTTTCATTCCCGTTCGTTTTGTCAGAATTTTAGCTGATAACTTCTTCCTTCTTCCTTTTATTTTGTTCGTTATTATTTCCGTAATCATCCCGTCTTAAGTTAAATTTTTAAACTTTTTGTCTCCTAATTTGGGAAGTAGGGTTCCTTGTTTTCTTCCCCTTGTTTCTTTATTATCTTCTACCCAACCCTCATTCAAATATCGCCACCAATTCAAAAAATTGTTCGATGGCCGGAGGAATGTTTCACACCCAATATTTCACAAAATCATTAGATCCTCAATGTTGCACACCGATAGAATCCACCGAAGGCGATATTAGCAATCTACCAATGAAAATCTTAGGAATCCTCCTTAGATCTTTAAGAATGATCTTGAAGTTGAACTCATGATACTTAAGAGAATACTGTATGAATTGAACTATGAAAAGCTTATATTTTCTCTCTACTTCAGGAGCTTTACAACCATCCTATATTCATAGGAGTGGGTTGTAGGTTGAACAAACAGAAATCTAAAAGAATTGAGTATTGGGAGATCGCTAGAGCCCACTAGAAACCGCTCAAGCAGCGATGTAACAAAAACTCCATCCTTGCTAGCCACGTACTTGCTTTCATGTGTTGTACTTCTTAACATTGGATACTTGTATCCTGGTCAAGAAAGTGTAACCTAACTCAAACTCCAAGAGACACAAATCCTAAAAACATAGAAAAACCAAGCGAAACACAACTCTAAAATAAAATAGGAGTTTAACATTGATTAGGAATTATTAAACCAATGAGGACTCTAAGTCCTAATAGCAAACATTCATAAATCTCAACATTATTTGTAGATCATTGCTGCAAATTCTCAAATAAATCCAAGCGCGATCAATGGTTGATTGCATGCTCGCAAGAAAATTCTCTCCAAACATATGACGAACTATGTACACAAGGAACGGGAAACTCTTTGAACAATCCGACTTCATGATTGTAATTAAAAAGGGCTAAATCCATAGAAATCCTCAAAGGAATTGCTTTGAGATAAATGTTGATCCATAACTAATGTAAATATTTTTCTTTAATTGTACTCAGCTTGTTGAAGCTCAAGCGTTTTGAGCACAACATATTAGATATTCGAGTATAGAATGGTTTAATATCTAACTAGAGACTAGTGGTTGAACTTTGAATGAGCAAAGCTCATTTTTGTAATTGCCATAGAGTGGAGTGTAAGTTGTAGATAGTTGTACCTATCTATTGTGCATTATAACTAAAGTTGTATTACATTAGAGTTGAGTAATTTCAAGATAGTGAAAACATTCTAGTTTCTAAGCATACAACAATCTTGTGAGAGTTTCAGTTTGGATGAGACGTTCTATCGGTTGATTGACTTCAATACATGGTATAAACAGAACTGCAACATCACTTGGAGTTCGTTTGGTAACCTGGCTTTAAGCTGATTTTCTGACTTTAAGTTACTTTAAGCTAAAAAGTCAAAAAAATCGTTTGATTGAAAAAATAGTGACTTTTAAGCTATCAAAAAAGACAAATAGCTGAATGTGAAATTCTTATATTGTCTTTCAGCCTAAATGAGCTTTTCTCGTCCAAAACATCCCCAAACGAGGAGAAACAGAATTCGGTGTTGCTATTTTACAACAAGAAAAGACAATAATTTTTATGAAAGCTCAAAACTACTAAATTAAAAATAAAAATACTAAAATAAAAATGTCACCAACAACTAAAAAAATAATTAATTTTTATGTACAATAACTTTTACAACAGTTATTTTTATACATTTCAAACTACCAAAAAGGCTGGCATAAATTGATCAAGTTGTTGAATAGGCGTGCACTAGGGTATGATTATTTAGTTGAAATTTGTTTAATTTATATGTAGAATGGTAAAATATTGAGGATTAAAAAACTATCACTAATACCACCCACGATTAACCAAAGAATGCACAATTAACAAAATAAGAACAAAGAAAAAAGAAAGAGAAAGAGACAATCACACAATCACACACGGAGGTTTACATGGTTTGGTAAGTTGTGCCTACGTTCATGGGATCACACACTTTCACTATATTCTTGAAAGTTATAAAGGGAAGAGAGTTTTGGGAAGAGGGAATACAATAGAGTATGAGAATAATGAAAGATATATAGGCGGCTGCAACCCTAGCAGCTTATAACATGGCATTTCTCGCACAGATTGATCGATTGGTCTTCAAGACTGATTCTCGATTTTTCCTATAGATTGCACAAACTACTGCGAGCTACTTTAGACCGATTGATCTATCCCCAGACCGATTGATCGGCCTTTCCCTCATGAGTGATTTTCTTCATTCTCTGACAATCTCACACTTGAAGTAAATTCACTCTAAGCTTTGAGATATCCTAGCAACTCACTAACATCTTGAAACAACCAACGTAACAAATCAAACTGGTATGGCCCAATCTTCCATCTTTAAACCCTGAAGACCAACTGAAGCCGAGTACAACTTCAGTTTGTTGATGTTGACTCATTTAGTCAGTATGTCGGCTGGATTCTTCGCTCCACTGATCTTCTCAAGAGTCAATTGTCCATTGTCAAGAAATAATCAAATGAAATGACACCTCAACTATATATGCTTCGTCCTAGAGTGGAATATCGGGTATTTGGCAAGAAAAATAGCACTCTAACTATCACTGAAAAGCGTACTTCTGTCAATTTTCTTATCTAACTCTTCCATGAGATCCGGTAACCATACCATCTCTTTTTCAGCCTCTGTTATACCAACATACTCAGTCTCTGTAGTAGAAAGTGCCACGATCTTCTGTAGCTTTGAGGACCAACTCATTGCTGTACCACCCAGAGTGTAGACAAACTCGGTGGTGCTCTTCCTACTATCAATATCGCAGGGCTAAGTAGCATCCACATAGCCTTGCAACTTCAACCATGTCCTTGTGAAACACAAGGATGTGTCTATAGTACCTTTCAAATACATCAGAATCCACTTGACGACATCCCAAGGATGCTTCCCTGGATTACTCATGTACCTACTAACCACTTCCACTGCATGTACGATATCCGATCTGGTGCATACTATAACATACATCAGGGAAGGAATGCAATCTTGATATCCAAGTACTTAAGATATAAGTCTCCTGCTGCGATAATTTTTAGAATTGTTCTGATTGTTGTCAACTTCACAACCGGAGAGAAGATTTCAGGGAAGTCAACTCTTTCCTTTACTGAAATCCTTTGACAACTAATCTCGCCTTGCAGTGCCTGCTGCCGTCATTTTTTTTCACTCTGTAGACCCATTTATTATGCAGAGCCTTCTTTTCAACTCCCATGTCTAGTTCGTTAGTAAAGAGTCCATCTTGTCTCTTATTGCTAACTCCCACTTTATTGAACTCTTAGTCTGCAAGGCTTCTGTATAACTTTCTGACTCACCACTGTCAATGAGTATAATGTAGAATAAGGATGGTGAAAACCACTATAGAGGTCTAATGCTCCTGAAAGACCTCCTGACTACTAATATTGGTGTACTATGCTCCACCTATGGATTCACATTCTCCTTGTCTTCCTCGTTCATATTCTGTTCAGCTCTCTAAAAAATATTATCCAAGTCAATGAACTCAGTTTTTTTTGTCTCTGGCATTACTCTGTCTGTCTCTTACTTTGACCTATCATTGTACAACACATGTTCATTAAACACCACATTTCTGCTTCTGATGATCTTCTAGTTTTTATCATCCGAAAATCGATAGCCGAACTTGTCATCACCATAGCCACTAAAATAATAGACTTTGGACTTTGGTTGCAACTTACTTCTAGCATTAGAATCAATATGAACATAAGACATGCAACCAAAGACTTTCAAAAAAGATAAATTTACCTCTTTTCTGCTCCATACCTCCTTTGGAATTCTGAAACCCAAAGGCACTAGTGGTCCCCAATTTACAAGATAGGTTGTTGTGTTCACTACATCAGCGCAGAAACATCCAAGTAGCCCGAAATATAATCTCATGCTTTTGGCCTTCTCATTCAACGTCCTGGTCATCCGCTCAGCCACGCCATTCTGTTGTGGCATTCTTAGAATAGTCTTTTCCCATCTAATTCCACTAGCTGCGCAGAAGTCTCTAAATCTTCCGTCTGTATACTCGCCACCGTTGTCTGATCTTAGATACTTCAACTTTGAACCGACTTTAGTTTCAACCAAAGCTTTCCACTTCTTGAACACTTAAACACGTCAGACTTGTTCTTCAGAAAATAAACCTATGCCTTCCTGCTAGAGTCTTCAATAAATGTAACATAGTACTGTGAGCTTCCAAGAGATGTCACTGGAAAAGGTCCCTACAAATTTGTGGGCACCAATTCCAGCCTGTCTGAATTTGGTGTCCTGCCGCCTTTCAAAAAGCTAACCTTTCTCTGCTTCCTGAAGATGCAGCCTTCACACAAATCAAATTTCACAGACCTCAACCCTGGTAACTTACCATTTGACTGTAGAATTTTCATTACTTTCTCACTCATGCGCCCCAACCTCTGATATTATAAACTTGTGTTTGACCCGCTGTTTGCAAGTGCTACAGTATCCCTTGTACTTGTGGTCACGTACAACGTACCCGTCTTCATTTCCTTAGCCACTACCATAGCTCCTTTGGTGACTTTTCACGTGCCACCAATAAATGTTACTGTACGTCCTTCAGCATTTAACTGCCCGACAAATATCAAATTTCTCATTAATTTAGGAACATGTCGTATCTTGTGAATCTTCTACGTTGACCCATTTAGCACTATGATTATGATATCGCTTATACCCACGATATCCAACGCCTCCTTATCTACCAAATACACTTTATCGAAGTCACCGGCCATGTAGTTCTCAATAATTTTTCAGTGCACCATAGTGTGAAAGGATGCATTTGAATCCAACACCCAAGAGTCGATTGAGCTGTCCACTAAAAAAGCAAAGCATCATGTACATTCTCTGTCACGACATTGGCTGATTCATCACCAGCCTTCTTCTTCTGCTCCCAACAGCTCTTCTTTATGTCGCCAGCTTTGCCATAATCCTAGCATTCAGGCTGCCATCCAGACCTGGATTTGCTTTTACCCCTTTTGGATTTAGATCTGCCTCTGTTCTGATTTCTATCATTACATTTGTCCCATGCTTCAACATTCAATACCGTACCGGCATTAGACCCAGAATTGAACACCTTACCTAAATCCCTTCTATAAACCTCCTCGCTCAATATCAAGTCTCTGACATCGTCATACTTCAGTTTATTCTTCCCGGTATAATTATTAACTGCTATTCTCATTGCCTCCCTATTGTTTGGCAACGAGGCCAACACAATCAAGGCTCTGACTTCATCATCAAAATAGATATCCACTAAAGATACTTAATTCGTGATGGTGTTGAACTCATTCAGATGTTGTGCAACGGGTGTACCTTCAACTATCTTTAGATTAAAGAGCTTCTTCATGAGATGTACCTTATTGTTTGCTGATGGCATCCCATACATACTTGACAGCGCCGCCATCATATCCATTGTAGTCTTCTCTTTGATTACGTTGTGCACCACTGACCAGGACAACGTTAATCTAATAACTCCTAGCGCATGTCTATCAAGCAAAGTCCAATCCTCATCCTTCATGCCCTCCAATTTAGAACTCAAGAGCGGCAAGTGTAACTTTTTCCCGTATAGATAGTCTTCTATCTGCATCTTCTAATATCCAAAGTCCGAACCGTCGAACTTCTAAATTTTAATCGATCTTTCTTTTTCTGCCATGTGTGTTATTCAGCCTCCTAACCCGAAGATCTGATACCAATTATTGAGGATTAGAAAGTTATCACTAATCTCGCCTATGATTAAATAAAGAACAAAGAAGAAAGAAAGAGAGAAAGAGACAATCACACAGTCACACACGGAGATTTAAGTGGTTTGGTAAGTCATGCTTACGTCCACGGAATCACATACTTTCACTATATTCTTGAAATTTACAAAGGGAGAAGAGTTTTGGGAAGAGTGAATACAATAGAGTAAAAGAATAAAGGCAACTATATAGGCGGCATCAACCCTAGCAGCTTATAACAGGGCGTTTCTCCCACAGATCGATCGACCAGTGTTCAAACCAATCAATCGGTCAAGACTGATTCTCGATTTTTCCTGAAGACTGCTATGGCGCTGGGATTTAGGGTTTTATTCAAAACAAAAATATGGAATTCAAGAGTTAAGTTACAAATCTTTTAACACATTGAAAACCAAAATGTCTTGAAAACCCTATTTTATTAAAAAATGGAGTCGCCACTTAGTTTTTGAGAAAAAACCAAGAAGAACAAAAATGGGCTACTAATCTTTGAAAACGTTAACCAGAGAAAATAATGGTTCGGGGGCTAAAGTACGAATCGGGAAAGGTGTTAGGCACCCCGTTCGTCCAATCGTAAGGTTGGTCTTTACTAATTATCATTGATTTTTTAATTTTGTTTATTAAATGCATGCAAATATAGAAAATAAGGATAAAAAGAGAGCATCCAAAATCAAATAATAAAAATACATAGCATAGGTATATAGAATGCCAAACAAAGAATAAAAAAAATTCAAGATTTTAAGACATGTAAATTCTAGCTAAAGGATACATGAAGCAAACCACATGTGATATACAAAGCATTAAACCATTTTTATGAAGCTAACAAATCCTAACCATGTCAAAATTAAACTAAGCATAACATGGATTCAAACGAAGGAGAAGTAAACCTAAGGAGTTCTAAGCTTTAAACATGTTAATCTATACTATAAATTACATACTAGTCACTTCCAACATGGCAAGATAGATTAATACAAAAGCATAATTAAGCTACTGGAGCAAAGTTAATCTACTGAGATGAAACAGAGGTGGCAACCAAAACATACTGATGTTACGGTCACAACACCCTATGGCCAAAAGGTTACGGTCGTGAAGATCAGAATCACACCCGCAAGCATGTCAGTGCATATTTGTCACGACCGCAACAAATGGACATTGCAACCGCAAGTACCTTGAGCACTTCTTACTGAACAGTGTATTGGGGTGCTGGTGTACAGTATAGGCAGAGCATAATTAAAACTATTTTAATTAAACTACTATGAAAGTTAACCAAATTATGAAAAATTAAACATACTATTGAATCAATAACCCAAAATTAATAATCAAATTAATTAAACCCAGTGATATCAAAATTAAAGAACAATCATGCTCGTGGTCCTAGTAATCAAAATTGTCAATCAAACATGTGAATATTAAACCTAGCAATGGCAACATTAGTGAAATATCATGCAATTCACGAATTAATATTTCAAATTCTAATCCGACCTCTTCACAGGAGTAAAGAATGTGAAAAGAGAGGTGTCGGGGATCCAACAGAATACCTGGGATGCAATGCAGAGTACCGATGTACTTTTATAATAGTATTCAAAAGCGGTAGTATATCAAAGTCGGGAAAAAAGGTTTTTTAAAATCGTACCAAAGGTACGTTTATATAGAGTATGCCAACCAATGAGTGCTACCACGTTCGATACTCAGACTAGGCTCAAAAAGCTTGCGGTCGTCACCTTCAAAGGTTGCGACCATGTGGATAAAGGTTGCGACCGTAACAAATATTAGGGTTTCCAAGAGATTCATATTGCGATCGCAACAACCTAGAGAATGATCGCGAGGTTCAAAGTTTGCAATTGAATTACTTGAGCCAGTGAACAACCAGGTCGTAAGGTTCAAAAGGTTGCGGCCTCAAACTTTAAAAGATGTGATCTTGTGGTTTGGTTTCATGAAATACTGGACTTGGATTTCTTCCCGGTGACTTGGTTTTTATCATCAGACTCAATTGGATAAACCTAAAATTTGGCGGGGTCAAATTAGGGTGTCTATAGTTACCCCTTTTTGACACAACTTGCATAGCAACGTGTGATGCGAGTTTTGTTAAAGACCTAGAGACAACATCCATTTAACCGAGTGGCCAATCTTAGGCTGCAAAATACACAAGCATACAGATGATGGTGGTCGTGGCCGAATTTCTATCGAGCTGCCTACGTACCCCTTTGTTAGGGATCAGACCAAAACGTAGTTATGGGGCAAATACAAAAGATGCAGGATGCAAGATGTAAAACATAATGCAGACGCTAGCAGGCCAAAAGATATCCTAAAGGTCGGGTCAAGACCTAGAGGAGCACGAGCAAACAACAATTCACAGATCGAGTCCAGATCTAAGAATTCGGTTAGGACAAAATAATCACAAGGATCGAGTCAAGATCCTAGAAATTATCTTAACCGGGAGAGCATGAATTAATTGGTCGAGTCAAGACCTAAAAATTAGAGATGAGGATGGGATAAAAATAATTAAAAAGTCGAATAAAGACTTTAAAATTAAATTTATCGAGGAAAAACCACAAATTAATAGGTCGAGTCAAGACCTAGAAATTTGGAACGAGAACATGGGATAAAAATAATTAAAAAATCGAGTAAATAATTTAAAATTAAATTTATTGAGGAAAAATCACAAATTAATAAGTCGAATCAAGATCTAAAAATTTGGGATAAGAATACGGGATAAAAATAATTAAAAAGTCAAGTAAAGATTTTAAAATTAAATTTATCAAGAAAAAATCACAAATTAATAAATCGAGTCAAAACCTAAAAATTCAGGACGAGAACACGGAATAAAAATATTTAAAAAGTCGAGTAAAGACTTTAAAATTAAATTTAAATTAGAAAACAAACACCCAAACATGCCTCCAAGAACAAACACAAACCCAAAAAGCAATCATGACCAAAAAAAAGGTAGACCTGCAACATCCAAACCTGGAGGTTGCAGAGTTTGAGGATCCAGACCGCGATGTGACCATTGGTTCAGGTTGCAGTCACAAGCATCTGCTACAAAGACTTTGCAGTTGCAAGGAAACAGTTCAAAAATAGTACGACTGCCAACATCAAATGTTGCGGTCGCAAGGTTCAAGCGCCATAAAGGGCCCCCAGACACGCGGGGCAACCGTCACTTTACACTCTCTACTCTCTCTCTCTCTCTAGCCTCTCTTCTCTCTCAAGCTCTCTCTTAACCTCTCAAGGTTCCCAAAACTTTTCTTAGCACTTCCGTAGCATCTCCTTCATTTTCTCCACATGGCGGGCCACGATCATGTTGATGACTTCTTTGGGGCACGACGAGGTCCTTCTGCCTTTGAGAGCTCTTCTCTCGGCGCCATAGGAGGTGCCGGCTCCAATGTTCCTGCTGGTGGGATCACCGCACCTCAGCCTTCCACTTCTATGGGGTCTAGGGGCATACTTGCGACTGAGGCTGAGCGGTCTTTACTTCGTGATGCTGAGGACCAAGACAGAGCGGTTCAGGCGACTACTGCAACACAGGTAGCTGCAAATCAGGAGGCAGCAGAGCAGGCAGCTACCGAGGCTGAGATTGCTGATTTCCTGGATCCCCATGCTGGCGAGGGGATCCCCACTCCTTTTGACCCTCACCACTATGCTCCGGCTCCTCATCGTCTGAGACCTAGCGGGATGAGGAGATACGAGTCTCCAGTTGCTGATGTTGCTCCCGATCTTCTTCTTCGCAAGCCACTGGACCACCTCTCCCACTATAATCATGCGATAAGTCCTCTTTTCTTTTCTTTTAATTCAAAATATTGGAGCATGCTTTGTAGCTTTATGCTTGAACATTGATGCATGTTTTAGAATCCCATGTTACTTTTAGATATGATGTTTGTGACTGAAGAACTTGTAACCAATTACCCTAGTTAAAAACAAATATCAAAATAATAAAAGGAACTTAAAATGCAATTCAAACATATTGTTAATATTAAAAGGACAAACCTAGACATTGGACCGAGGACTAAATAGATTACTTGAGCAACTAGAGATTTTGGGACAAGCACCTAGATGCTAGTGTTTAGAACATAGGTGCCCCAAAAATAGGTCTTTAAAATATAGGATTTCAAAACATAGATGCCTGAGAAGCAGTGCTTGGGGTGCCGGGAAAGCAGGGCTTTAGAGAACATATAGGTGCCTGAGGAGCAGGGCTTAGGGTGCCTGGGAAGTAAGGTTTTAGAATGCATATAGGTGCCTGAGGAGCATGGCTTAGGGTGCCTGAAGAGCAAGGCTTTAGAAAATCTATGGATCGTCATACACACACGAACCTAGGGTTTGAAAAAGAATTTGCCCGGCGCACCAAGGCTTAGAGTGCCTAGCTCACTAGGGCTTTAAAAGAACCTAAGGATCGTCACATATACAAGAACCTAGGGTTTGAAAAAGAATTTGCTTGGCACACCAAGGCTTAGGGTGCCTAGCTCACTAGGGCTTTAGAGAAAACCTATGGTATCATGGTTATAAATTAAAAATCATGGATTTTATTTGGTTTTAGTATTTAATTTTATTTTAATAAAATTATTTTTTTATTTAATGAGAATTTTAATGAGTAATGAATGTAATATCATTTCTTTAATATTATGCATGGATACATTTTATTCTGTACAGTATTTAATCTAGTGTGTAGAGTACGACTTACAGACAGAATACCAGATTATAGGTTCTTGCAGAATATTAGTTTTTGTTCACAGTTTATATGGAATTGGACAAACCATCGGTACGACTGTAACACAGAATTTTAGTAGGTCTGTCTTGATTATGAAGAACAGATAATAGCATCGTCTATTATTCTGACTCGTTATGCTAGTACGCATTGTGTGTATTGGACAGGACAACATTGGAGTAATTAATTTTATATTGACTATATAAATTAATTCACACCCTAAAGTTATTATGAGTGCTTATACTCTTAATCCCGAAATAATTATTATTTGCGTATATTTAATATTCGTTATTTTAATTCATTAGAGGGTGCGATTTTTTATAGGTCTAAAGTCCCGGTGAGTTGAATAGCGGTATTATTTATATGGTGAATATTAATTATTGACGAAATCCATTTTTTGATTGTTCGAGATTGACGATATCCCCTTAAAGAAGCTTATAAGTTTTGACATAGCCAAATTTTACAAGTGGATTTAACTATCCGGCAGTCAAATAAGTTAAGAGGAAGGGCTTAAGGAATTTTAAAGATACTGATTAAATTAAATTGTCAGTAAATAAATTTAATTGCAGGTATCGAAAATCTTAACGTGGAGAGATGAGTTAAGCATTTAATAACAGGAGCTCAATGCAAATTAGTTATGAGATTATGGTTAAGAGTGCAATTACAGTTCTTTAGTGGTATGAACTGTAATTTAGTATTTTATAAAAATTATAAAAATCGCTACAAGGTTTTCGTAATTACAGAAATTACTGAAAAATTTGCATATTTGCAGAAATCGCTAAAAAGGTATCTAGGTCACATTAGAAGTCTACGTCATAATTACTCCATAGATCCCTACTGTAGCCTAGAAATATGCGGGTAGGCCGAATCAAATTCGTAAGTTAATTTTCAAGACTAAGGTTGTCCAGGTTCTACCAATACCAGTTCTCGAAGGATCGTAGCCCACACTACGTACGGGAATCACATCGGGAATACAGTAGAAAGTTTGTTCAGAGCTTCTACTCGGAGAATCAAAGTTCGTAGTTAAAGAAACAACCAAAAGGTATTCATCTAAATTTAATGTGGTGGCACGGGTTTTATTTTGATTGTTCGACATCAAAAAATTTTAATCTAGAGTCTGTTTCGGCAATTGCCCGTCCAGTTTTTATTTTTTGAAAAATTATATACAAATCAATGATCTTGGCAGTTTAACTCCAACATAAGGATCGTCACTCACACACGAACCTAGGGTTGGGTTTACCTGGCGCACTAGGGATTAGGGTGCCTAGCTCGCTAGGGCTTTAGAAAACATATAGGTGCTTGAGGAGCAGGGCTTAGGGTGCCTGAGGAACAAAGCTTAGCGTGCCTAGCTCGCTAGTGCTTAAGAGAACCTAAGGATTGTCACATACACACGAACCTAGGGTTTGAAAAAGAATTTACCTGGTGCACCAAGGCTTAGGGTGCCTAGCTCACCAGGACTTTAAAGAACTTAATAATCGTCACTCACACAAGAACCTAGGGTTGGGTTTGCCTTGGGCACTCGGGCTTAGGGTGCCTAGCTCACTAGGACTTAAGACAACCTAAGGATCGCTATTTACACACGATCGTCAGTTACACATGAACCTAGGGTTGGGTTTGCCTAGCGCACCAGGGTTTAGGGTGCCTAGCTCACTAAGGCTTAAGAGAACCAAAGGATCGTCACTCACACATGAACCTAGGATTTGAAAAAAGATTTATCTGGCGCACCATGGCTTAAGGTGCCTAACTCACTAGGGTTTAAGAGAACCTAAGGATCGTTACTCACACACGAACCCGAGGTTGGGTTTACCTGGCAAACTAGGGGTTAGGGTGCCTAGCTCAGTAAGGCTTAAGAAAACCTAAGGATCGTCAAACGCACACGAACCTAGGATTGGGAAAAAGGATTTGCCTGGCACACCAGGGCTTAGAGTGTCTAGCTTGCTAGGGCTTAAGAGAACCTAAGGATCGTCACTCACACACGTACCTAGGGTTTGATAGAAGGTTTGCCTGGCACACTTAGGCTTAAGGTGCCTAGCTCACTAGGGATTAAAAGAACCTAAGGATCGTCACTCTCACGCGAACCTAGGGATTGAAAAAAGATTTGCTTGGCGCACCAGGGCCTAAGGTGCCTAGCTCACTAGGGCTTAAAAGAACCTAAGGATCGTCACTCATACACGAACCTAGAGTTGGGTTTGCCGGGCGCACCAAGATTTAGGGTGCCTAACTCACTAGGGCTTAAAAAAACCTAAGGATCGTCACTTACACACGAACCTAGTGTTGGGTTTTCCTGGGGCACCAGAGCCTAGGGTGCCTAGTTTGCTAGGGCTTAAGAGAACCTAAGGATCGTCACTTAGACACGAACCAAGGGTTTAAAAAGGAATTTTCCTGGTGCACCAGCCCTTAGGGTGCCTAGCTCACTAGGGCTTAAGAGAAACTAAGGATCGTCACTCACACACGAACCAAGGGTTTGATAGAGGATTTGCCTGGCCTACTAGGGCTTAGGGTGCCTAGCTCACTAGGGTTTAGGGTGCTTATCTCACTGGGGCTTGAAAGAACCAAAGGATTGTCACACACACACGAACCTAGGGTGGGTTTGCCTGGCGCATCAGGGCTTAGGGTGCCTAGTTGACTAGGGGTTGAGAGAACCTAAGGATCGTCACTCACACACGAGCCTAGGGTTTGATGGAGAATTTACCTGGGGCACCAAGGCTTGGGGTGCCTAGCTCGCTAGGGCTTAAGAGAACCTAAGACGCCGTCCAGACTTAGGAATACCTAGATAATGCTTCGCATTAGGATTTGAGTATTTCTCTTTCTTCATTCTCTTTTGCATCTGTTTCATTCCAACGGCTTTATTATATCTTCTTATCATCCTTCTTTTCCCTTTTTTCTCTTTTTCAGGCTGACAGATACATCTGTGGCTTTGGTGGCTCAGGTGAGGTACTTGAGTGGCATACGGCTCTTTCAACCCCTAGACGAGCCTTCATCAACGCTTCTGGTTTCGTGCGATTCATACCATTGCTGGGTGAGACCAGCAACAATAGAGTTTAGCTGACTGGTCTAGCAGAGAGGTGGTGAGACACCACCAACACCTTCCACTTCATAATATTCGAGGCTCACTGACCCCACTTGACTTCGCCATGATCACAGGCATTCGAGTTGGTGGTGATCCCATTCCTTTCGACTCCACCATACCCCAGTCCGCAGAGGCTCTTACCTACTTCTTGGGTACTGTTCCCACCCAGATGAATCAAGGCCCTGTTAAGTACTCCTGGTTCCATACCCACTTTCGTCATTTCCACTGTTCAGATCCCCGCCACTACGAGTGGGTTGCACGGACTTTTCTCTTATACTTGTTCGGTGTCTTTTTGTTCGGGAATAAGGACAATACTGTTCATCTGCATTACCTAGGTGCCCTAGTCCATCTAGACCGAGTGGCCTCTTATGACTGGGGAGGTACGACTCTCGCCACTCTGTATGGTTCTATGAGATTAGTGACCCGAATCCTGCAGGAGCTGAGTGTGGCGAGATACTGGAGGATTTGGGAGGTAAACCATTATTTTTGTTTTCTGCATTTTCTCCATTCACATATCAATTATCTGTTCTTCTGCTGACCCTTTCTTTTGCAGCTCTGGAGTTACGAGTTTCTTAGGATGCCCGTCCCAACGAACTCTTACGAGGATCCTCTAGTCATTCCCCGTGCAGCTCGGTGGGCGAGGGGATTCAGGGGCACAAAGCCCGGGGGAAGAGCGTAGACAGATTTTGACAGTTTCTAGACTGCCTGACTTTCGATTAGGTACAACTTTTATCTCCCATTTACTGCTTTGATTTCCCCATTTTGCTCACTATCCTATTCATTAGTCTGCTCACTGACCTGTTCACTGATTTGTTCACTGTTCATTGATCCGTTCACTGACCCATTCACTATTCACTAATCTGTTATGTTAGTTCTAGGTAATCCAAGAGAAGGTGAATTGGGTCTTTAAAAATAAATAACAATTTTAAAAACCTTTTCGAAAACCTTTTAATATTGTGATCAATTAAAGCAGGATAAACAAATATTGATGCAATGGAAATATGAAAAAGGTTAGGGATAGAAAGATAGAACTAGACACTAAGGATTTTATAGTGGTTCGGCTTCTTCCAAGCCTACGTCTACTCCTCAAGTTCTCCCTTGAGTATTTTCACTATATAGAATGCTTCACGGGAGAATTCCAAACCTACGTCCACTCCTTCCAAGCCTACGTCCAAGCCTACGTCCACTCCTCAAGTTCTCTCTTGAGTATTTTCACTATATAGAATGCTTCACGGGAGCATTCCAAGCCTTTACAACTTCAAGACTTCGTTGGAGTAAACCGAATGTTTACGGGCACAATCAAAAGCCTAACATAGCTTCAAGAAGATCCTATGAAAATAAGCCCCTGTTTTCTTCTAATCTCTCTTGAACTTTTCTTTGATAAGATTTACTCACTCACTCAAATGATAAATGGTGGCTCACCCTTAAATACAATAAATGAAGAGTATTAATGAGGAACACTCACTCTCTTTACAGAAATTATTTACAATAAATGAGAAAGTAAAGAGTGCTGAGGAACAAGAGCTGGAGATTCAGCAATAAATGAGGGCTTGAGAATTCTGAGTTTGATTCAAACAATAGAACAGTGATTGTAAGTCTCTAGTTTGAGTAAATGCTGAGAAGTTACTCCTTATATAAACTCTTGATCATTCATGACCGTTGGAGGTAGGTGGGAACAATAAATGCAAAAAATTCAACCGTTGGGGGTTTTAAAGGAAATTACCTCTGACGTGACTACGTTTTTCCGAACCGTTGTTGTTGCCGTCGTCGTCGCCGTCGTCGTCGCCGTCGCCGTCGCTGTCGCTATCGCTGTCTTCTTCTTCTTCGACGTCCTAGGGTTTGATGAACCCGCTTCGACCGATCTTTTAGTGCCTTTTTCCATCATTTTTGGAGGCATTTTGTTGGATTGGGTTGAGATTTAAGATTGAAGGAAGAAGAAGGTGAACAGTTGACATTGGTTTTGAAAGAAGAAAGACGTGGGAGATGAACAATTTTTATAGAGAGAGAGGGGGAACGATGTGACGGTTCAGGGGACCGACACCTCTATATATAGGCATTACGATTTGTGTCGACACAAATTACATTTGGTGTCGACACTATTCGTATCGAGTGTGGGTATCGAAAACAGGATATGGTGTCGACACATTCGTCTATTTGGGTCGACACGATTAAGCTTTGTGTCGACACAAATTTACCGAGAGTCAGGGAATCAATATGGTGTCGACACTAAATAGAAAGATATCGACACTTGTCTCGCAGTGCCACTTCTATACAGTTTTGAGTCAACACAACACACAATTGAGTCGACACTTTTTTAAGTGGTGTTGAAACATTTTCACATATCAAAAAGGAACATCAAAGGCTTTGAATTACAATAAAAAGGCATGGTTAGTATGGCATATTAATCATGAATTAGGAGCACATAACATACCAAATTCTCTTCTAATATAGCATATTCTTTCTTCATTTAAGGATTTTGTGAAAATGCCCGCTAACTGGTAATATGTGCCTATAAATTCAAATTCGATGTTTCCTTCTTGCACATGATCTCTTATAAAATGATGTCTAATCTCTATGCACTTGGTTCTTGAGTGTTGTATAAGATTTTTTGATATATTAATTGCACTAGTGTTATCACATTTAATAGGAATATGATCTAATGAAAACCATAATCTTCTAATTGTTGTTTCATCCAAAGAACTTGGGCACAGCAGCTTCCAGCTGTAATGTACTCGGCCTCAGCTGTAGATAAGGCCACTCTGTTCTGCTTCTTGCTAAATCAAGATATTAGTGAGTGTCCTAGGAATTGACAAGTGCCATTTGTGCTTTTCTTATCTACTTTGCATCCGATAAAATCAGCATCTGAATAGCCAAATAACTCAAAGGCTATTCCTCTATGATAAAATAATCCCATGTTTATGTACCTAAAAGGTATCTAAAGATGCGCATAACAGCGGTCACATGTGATTCTTTAGGATTTGATTGAAATCTAGCACACATGCATACACTAAACATAATATGCGGACAACTAGCAGTTAAATATAAGAGAGACCCGATCATACCACAATAACGTTTTTCATCCACTGCTATGCCATCTTCATCTTTGTCAAGCTTTGTTGTAGGACACATTGGAGTTCCCATGGATTTTGCCTTTAGCATGTCGAATCTTTTCAATATGTCCCTCATGTATTTAGCTTGATTGATGTAGATTCTTTCTTGAATTTATTTAATTTGGAGTTCGAGGAAATAGTTGAGCACACCCATCATGTTTATCTCGAATTCTCCCTGCATACACTTAGCAAAGTCTTTGCAAAGAGATTCGTTAGTTGTACCAAAAATTATATCATCTACGTAAATTTGTGCAACTAGTATATCATTTCCTTGAGACTTGATGAAAAGAGTGGTATCTATTTTTCCTCTTGAAAACTCATTTTCAATCAAG
This sequence comes from Heliamphora pulchella, assembly GCA_032270985.1. Classification (NCBI taxonomy): domain Eukaryota; kingdom Viridiplantae; phylum Streptophyta; class Magnoliopsida; order Ericales; family Sarraceniaceae; genus Heliamphora; species Heliamphora pulchella. Next base: position 23,990 of record JAULJZ010154399.1, read on the forward strand.
AATTTGCTTAGCCTTTCATACCATACTCTAGGTGCTTGCTTTAAATCATAAAGAGCCTTGGTAAATTTGCAAACATGATTTGGAAAATCTGAATTTTCAAAGCCAGGAGGTTGTTTTACAAAGACTTCCTCCGATATAAAACCATTTTAAAAGGCACTCTTGACATCTATTGGATAAAATTTGAAATATTTAAAGCATGCAAAGGCAAGCAGCATCCTAATAGCTTCAAGCCTAACTACATGAGCAAAAATTTCATCAAAATCGATGCATTCTTCTTGATTGTAACCTTAGGCTACCAATCGAGTTTTGTTCCTAAAAATTACTCCATTCTCATCCATTTTATTTCTAAAAACCCATTTTATACCGATGATGGAGTGTTCCTTAGGTCTTGGGATTAAAGTTCAAATTTTATTTCTTTCAAATCGATTAAGCTCTTCTTGCATAACCAAGATCCAAAACTCATCGTTTTTGGCTTTCTCAAAATATTTTGGTTCAGTCTGGAAAAGAAATGCTAAATTACCACAAACATTATGTAGAGGAGACCGAGTTTTGATACCTTGCGATGGATCATCAATAATAATATCTTTCGGGTGACCATTAGCATACCTCCACCCTTTAGGTAAGTTTAAATTTTCTGGATTTGCAGATTCAACAACCTGTTGGACTGCATTTTGTTAAGGATTTGAAGCTTCCTCTTGATTTGGCTCTTCCTGTTCTATGATGAAGATATCTTCAACAGCTTTTTCTATATCTAACAAGTTATCTTCACAAAAATCATTTGAAGAACCTAGATTAGCTTCATAAAAAACATGTACAGAATCTTCAACTACTAGGGTTCTTTTGTTGAATACTCTATACGGTTTACTAGATATAAAATATGCTAGAAAAATACCTTCATCAGATTTTGCGTCGAACTTACCTAAAAGTTCTTTGTTGATGTTCAAAACAAAACATTTGCACCCAAAGGCGCGAAAATAACTAATGTTAGGTTTTCTTCTATTCCATAGCTCATATGGGGTTTTCTTGAGAGAAGCTCTTATCATAACTCTGTTTATGATAAAACAAGCGGTATTGACAGTCTCGACCTAAAAGTATCGTGGTAGATTATTTTCACAAAGCATGGTTCTAGCCATTTCTTCCAATGTCCTATTTTTCTTCTCAACAACTCCATTTTGTTGATGGGTTCTAGGAGCAGAGAAGTTATGATTAATACCATTTTCTTCACAAAACTTTTTAAAATTTTTGTTTTTAAATTCTCTACCATGATCATTTCAGATACTTGTAATTTGAAAACCTTTTTTCATTTTGAACTCTCCGAGTCAGTTTTGCAAAAGAGACAAAAGCTTTATCCTTATGGGCTAAGAATAGCACCCAAATATATCTAGAGAAGTCATCAACAATAACAAAGGCATATCTCTTGCCTCCAAGGCTTAAAGTTCTTGTTAGACCAAATAAGTCCATGTGCAATAGTTGTAATGGCCTAGAAGTTGAAATATTATTTTTAGAATGAAAAGAATTTCTAACTTGTTTGCCTTGTTAACATGCATCACATACTTTGTCCTTTTCAAATTTGATTTGGGGTAATCCAATCACTAACTCATTTTTCAAAAGTTTAAAAATTAAGTTCATGTGTGCATGTCCAAGCCTTCTATGCCATAACTAACTATTATCACTCAAGGCGGCTAAGCACTTGGTGTCATTCTTAGAAAGATCATTGAGAGTAAATGTATAAACATTTTCATTTCTTTGACCTTCAAAGATAACTTTTTTATTTGTTGAATCTTCAATAACACACTTAGCATGATCAAACACAACCTTGTAGCCTTTGTCATAAAGTTAGCTTATGCTAAGAACGTTATGTTTCAAACCATCAACAAGCAAAACATTTTCAAAAGAAGGGGAAAAAATTTTACCAATACAGCCAATTCCTAGGATTTTTCCTTTGCTATTGTCTCCAAAAGTCACAAATCCTCCATCTTTTGGATTGAGAGATGCAAACATCAATTGGTCGCCTGTCATATGTCTTGAGCAAGCGCTATCGAGATACCACATCCCCTCCTTGAATGAGAATTTGAGACATACCTGTAAGGAGAATTAAGTTTTAATCTTTGGTACCCAAATTTTCTTGGGTCCTTTGGTGTTAGTTCCTTGAGGGTGTGTTCCTCTAGGAACCCAAGACTTCTTAGTAGAATTATTTGAGTATTTTCTGCGTGGGCAGTGTGTGACAGTGTGTCCATGCTCATGACAGTGAAAACAAGTGGCATTTTATGATTAGAGGATGTTTTGACAAAACTATTACTTAAGAACTTTTGTTTCTTCTTAGATTTATATCAAATCTCAGCTTTATCAAAAACACATTTTTTCATGCCAAGAAGTTTATCCAAATTGTTCTTTCCTTGAGTGAATTTGTAAACAATTTTTGTAAGGTTCTCAATTTTTTCACTCAAAACCTTGTTTTCATCCTTTAGAACGGAAACTAATTTCGTCAAAACAGATTTTTCACTTTTTAAAGTTTCAATTTCAGTTGAGGAGAAAATAACTAACTTTTTCAAAATAAAATTATTTGCACCCATTTTTCTCAACTCATCATGTCAATCTTTAAATTCACTTTGCAATTCATCTAAAGAAAAGGGGTTAGAGATTACCTCATCATCTTCTCCAACCATAATACATAGATTTGCTACTTCGTTTTAATCTTTTTTATTTTCAGAACTACTGTCATCACTCTCACCCCATGCAGCAATCATGGCTTTCTTGAAACTCTTTTTGAATTGCTTTTTGAGCTGAGGACATTCAGCTTTGACGTGTCCAGGCTTTTTACACTCATAGCAGATGATTTCTTCTTTCTTGAAGTCGCTTTTAAATTTTCTTGAGTCGCATTTGAATTTGGTAAGCTCGCCTCGGTGTCCTTCCTTCTTGAATAACTTTTTTCCTCCTTGTTTCTTATTTCTAACAAACCATTTGAATTTCTTCGTGATGAGGGTCAAGTCTTCATTCTCATCAGTTGAGGAGTCATCCTCGGATTCTTCGTCATGTGTTGAGGACTTAAAGGCGATGCCTTTCTTTTTTTGTTATCATCCTCATCGTCCATCTTGATGTTTATCTCATGGGTCATGAGAGAATCAAGGAGCTCTTCTAGACTAAGTGTATTGAGGTATTTAGCTTCTTGAATAGCTGTGACCTTTGCTTACCAGCTCTTAAGTATGCACCTAAGAATTTTTCTTACCATCTCTGCATTAGTATAAATCTTGTCAAGAGATCTCAGTCCATTAATCATGTCAGTGAAGAAAGTAAACATATCAGAAATTGTTTCATCATGCTTCATTTTGAATAATTCATAATTATGCACAAGTAAACTGATTTTTTACTCTTTCACTTGATTTGTACCCTTATGGATAACTTCGAGTCTATCCCACATTTCTTTTGCAGTGTCACATGTAAAGATCCTATTGAACTCATTTGGGTCAAGTAAATAATATAGGAGATTCATAGCTTTAGCATTCTTTTAAACTTCCTTAATATCATTTTCAGTCCATTCAGCATCAGGTTTAGGAACGGCAGCCCCTTTAACAGTTTTGATGGGTCATTTGGGTCCATTAATGATAATCCGCCAAAGGTCATAGTCTACGACTTGAATGTAAATTCTCATTCTAGCCTTTCAATAATTGTAGTTTGTTCCATTGAACAAATGGGGTCTATCGGTCGACTGACCTTCCGATTGGATAGGTCCAATGCTAGTAGTTGCCATGAAAACTCTTAGACTGATAAGTCAAAAATAAGAGCCCAAACTCTGATACCAATTATTAGTTCTAGACAACCCAAGAGGGGAGCTGAATTGGGTCTTTAAAAATAAATAACAAATTTAAAAACATTTTCAAAAACTTTTTAATAGTGCAATCAATTAAAGCATGATAAACAAATATTGATGCAATGGAAATATGAAAAAGGTTAGGGATAGAAAGATAGAACCAGACACCAAGGATTTTATAGTGGTTCGGCTTCTTCCAAGCCTACGTCCACTCCTCAAGTTCTCCCTTGAGTATTTCCACTATATATAATACTTCACGGGCGCATTCCAAACCTTTACAATTTCAAGACTTCGCTTGAGTAAACCGAATGTTTACGGGCACATTCAAAAGCCTAACATTGTTTCAAGAAGAACCTATGAAAATAAGCCCATGTTTTCTTCTAATCTCTCTTGAACTCTTCTTTGATGAGATTTACTCACTCACTCAAAAGACAAATCAAGCACTATACCAATGAACAATTACAACAACCAACTTGCAGACTCCCGTTGAAACCACAACTCATACGGCTTAAGTTGAACTTGTCGAATATTCGTGCATTGTCTCTACATTTGATCACAAAAGTATTAAATACCTAATACTTCACCAAAGCATTGAATCCACAATGTTTCACATCTACAGAATCCACCATGGTAATCAGAATAATTTTCTTCTTAAAGACTTGAGAGAATTAAGCTTCAATTTTATTTATGCCTCTGCATTGTATCTCTTTGATATATCTTCTAAACTTAGGTATGACCTCCTATTTATAATAGAAGAGACCTAGGAACCTTTCATGGATAAAAGGAATTATTAAAGAAATTTATTCAAGTCCAAAACACTATTTTTTTAAACCCAAAACAACTCTCGGGTAACCCACCGCTTGAGCAATTTTCAAAAATACTGCATCTCGTGCACCACTTATCCAACTTATTCTTTAACACTTGAAACAAGGCACAGACTCTGTCAACCTCACTTCAAATAAAATTCTGTTGTAGGACAAATTTAAAATGGGAGAGCACTTCCAATATTTGATTTCTTTATGTTTGCAAAGGCTCCACCAAGACCCAGCTGAAAGTATTTCTTTAACATCTTGCACCCTTCCCTGAAATACTTGTACTTTGAGACGTTAAACCCAAATAGAACTCTAAGAACTCAAATAATTACAATTTAGGTGGGTTTTGTCAAAGGATTGCTAAATTAATTTAGAACTGTTAATCCTAACAA
>JAULJZ010154408.1:0-25212 GCA_032270985.1 Heliamphora pulchella
AGTACAACAATTGCCATTTGCTTCTATGTGATTGGTTCCGCTCCAGGTTGTGATGCCTCTTCGTGTAACCTTTCAAACTTTGCCTGAAATATTTATAAAAAGTTAAATAATTAGTAATAATGCAAGAAAAAAATATTTTACAATTGAACACATACTTGAATATACTTGCATGCAATTTAGCACATACGGGGTCTACCTAGTCACCTTTTTTCTTACTCGTGTGGGTCTCCTTGAAAAAGTCTGAGATGTGGGGTTTCTCACCACCATTCTCGTTTTTCTAATGCAATTTATGCCATGAGATAGTGAATATTTAACAATTGATATTTATATATCTTATTTTATAAAACTAAAAACATTTCACCTTAATGGACCTCGCTATAGGAAAAGATCTACAGCCCATTGTACGGTTGAACGGCAACTTAGATCGATTAATTTTGTTTTTTTTAGCCCGAATCTACAAAATATTTTGAAGAATATATAAGTTAAATATTGCTACTACTATTCCAATTCCAATATAAAAAACTTACTACGTGCTTTTTAGATGTCCAAACATGATTAATTATAAACACCCAGTCTTCTTGTTTTACTCCTTTGTATGGCCTAGTCTTCGGGTCATCACCAGCCTCTATCATATCCACATAATGCCTTTTCATATGTTCCTTCCAATCTTTATAAATAATTTGACATTTTTTCTCAATACAACTCCTAACAACCTCGTTGGTGTCATAGTCTTTAATCTCAAACTTGTCATGCATACATATGAATTGTCAAATTAAAATTCATTTTCATACATAGCAAGATAACTCTATGATAAATATTGAATCGAAATACTCGTGTTGCTTGTATAATTGGGGCTTTGGGTGCATCGTCAACGTCGTCCTATTTTTCCACTCCCTGCAATGGTGCAGCCATTCTAATTTGTACTTCGAGTTCATTAACTAGCCTTGTGGCATTCTCACCAATAGGGATTCCAGCATCATTGAGAATCTCAATAGAGAGTGGGAGGCCACCGTGGCTAGTTATGATCTGCAATGTTTTTTTTCCACGAGTTGGACCTTGGTTTTTTCAAGAGGTTGTAGCTGAAAAGACCAAAAAAGTTAAATTTCATTAGTAGACAATTTGTATTACATTTCTAAACAATGAAATGCATATTAAATGTATATCCAATTAAATACATAAAACATACCTATGGTCATGCTATCCTGGGTAGATGTAGGAGACGGTGAAGACAGTGTAGTATGAGGTATGGTAGCTATAGTCTCCAATGACTGTAATGGACGAGTTGTCCTGGTATTTCAATAGGGGGCCATATGTGATTTGACACAAAATTGTTAGTGAAGTTTTATACACAGGTTTAGTTTAAAGGTCCCTTAAAAAACCAAATGCAAAGAGGGCCTATTAGATTTTGTATATAAATTGTTGTAGCAAGCACTTTACAGAATAGTTCCAAGTGTTGTTACACCATTACAAAAACGCATAAAGACAACTGACCACATATAGTAAAGTCTATACTTTTAGATTTTTAAAAAGTACGCCCCATGCGTCTTAAATTCTAATTTATTGCCTCACTGAAAATTTCGTAGAATTTCTTTTTTATAGAGGATATCTTTTAATATTACCGATCAGACTTTCTCATCTTCCAAGAAAGGAAAACACTTCGCATATAAAAAAACTAATCACAAATTAAAAAAAAAAAGATCTCGGCCATTTATTTTGAGTTCCACGTACAATGAATGTCTAAGATGCATTTTATACTATGAATGACCACGTTGCATTTTATGTGAAAACAAAAACATTTATCAATAAGCATTGGGCAACAAAGACATTTATCTATATTCCACTTCTCTAGAATCAGCCTTTCCTATAAGTTCATCTGCAACAAAATGTGGGGCCAAATCATACAAAGTAAAATCAGAGGTATTCCAAAGTGTAGTGAAAGAATGGAGTTACAAAGAAAGAACAAAAAGGGGGGAAAAGAACTTTAAATCAGTGAGTTTCTGATGGCAATAAGGCATTGGACAACAGTTTTTTCCATAAGCATTAAATAGCCTACAACAGATAGTTATCAAATACACTAAAAATAATATGTGGCACACCAAAGAATGCCTGCCTCAAAGAAACCTCTAGATGCCGTGAAATAGGGAATAGGATCTAGACAAGCAACTATAAATAATTCAGTGGAGGTTTGGCAATGTTACTGCAAACTGCAGATCATGGTGCTGAATTTAGAACTTGATCCATGAAATAAATAAGAGTAGATTATTGTAGCTTCTGTGGAGCTAGAGAAGATAAATGGGGATTAATGAATGTAAGATAAGAATACTGTTGGATGTTTGTAACATAAGTAGCATAATGTGGAACTGGATGGAATACAATGCTTGATGCTTCCTGTTGCTAGGGATGGCAATGGGGCGACATATTCGGGTTACTCAACCCCAACTTCTAATTAGTTGACAATGGCATGGTAGGGGGCAATTGAGTGATACGAAAAAATAGAGATTCTAAATTATGACAGTTTTCACTCACTCACTTAAAACTAAATTAGCAGCAATCCTAACCATCAATATCCAATAGCAACTCCAAAAGACCCAAGACTATGTGTGGGACGAATGGTATTACTTATTCTTCTTGTCCTATTCAACCCAAGCTTAGGAACAAAGAGGGCCTTAGGGTACAATCTATGTTATTTTACTCAGTATCACTAGTTAAAATCTACAAGTCTTTTAGAATTTTCTTATTTTATAGAACTTCAATTTGGTAAAGTGGCATCCTATCGAATTTACCCTTTTCCCAGTAGTCATTTGAGCTGATTATCAATAATCTAATTTCCATTTCAATGTTTCTTTTTCAAAAAAATGTAATGGTATAACAACTTACTGATTGCAGGATTTTTAGCTCTTGAAATATTCTAAAAAAGGCTCCTACATCCCGCATCATTGGTTCTCATTTTAAACACTCACTTGTTGATTTTCCTTTCTCATGCAACTAAGTCAACTTTTGGGATCAGCCACCATAACCCATATCATACAAATAGTAAAAACTAGCAGCATCCCAAACCACAGCAAATACCACAGAGCATACCATAACCCCTGGCATGCAACAGCAAAAACCTACTGCTCCCCAAGGCTATTCACAACCACCAACTTAGCAAACAGTTGTAGTATCCATTGAATATAAAGTAGCATAACCACCTATAGGGCATCATATCCACAAAACCAAAAACAAGTAGCCTCCAGATGACAAACCAGCAGAAACCACAACAGAACCAGCAGCTAAAAACCGCAGCGTAAATACATTAATTTATAAGCATGCTTTAATTTGGGTATCTAAGTTCGACAGCTTTACCAAAGAATCCATATGCTCAAGCCTCCATCAAACTGTTAACGGTTCCCCTCCCATATCAAAATAGCAGATTCAACATCAGTATCTTATAAAGATTAAATGACACCTTATCAACAATTTCAGCCTCAGCAGATTCTTTGTTGGGGCAATTTCAGCCTCAGCTGAAAATTTTATTGAATTTTATGCACTTTTATCAACAATTTCAGCATGTAGTTTTGAATTTTCAGCATGTAGTATACAATTTTAGTCTCAACATCAACAATTTCAGCTTCAACATCAAGTTTAGCCGTCAAAATTCAATTGGTATACAACACAACTATCGATTACAATTGTTATCTGGGTGAAAACAACATCACATTAGTAACATTCATCCATCGAATCTCACATCCAAAATGCAATGAAGGGTGATAAACAACTCTAATCATGAACTATTGATTTTTATTTTTATAAGTATGGGATTGATATTCATTGACACATTCACTTGGGAACAGAATTATGAAACTGAGAAATTGAGAAACTAAATACTAAACCAACATCCATTTTTACCAGCATTCATTTTATGTAGCAAAAAATTACCAGCACATTGCTGCACAACAATTAGCAGCAGCACATTGCTGTACAACACTCATCGTACCAAAGCTCACTATTATCAGGCATGATTTCCTAATTGAGCTGATCATGTTTTTGATCATTCATTCTTACCTTAATTTTCCCGCCTTCAATGCTGTGACACCTTTTTTTTTAGATTTTTGACTTTGGTTCTACTAAAGCTGATTTTAGAACTAACCTGGCTATTAGTACCAGATCAGAACTAAATGCCCAACAAATAATAACATATTAAACCAATCATATAACTAAACAATCAAATGGGAGTGAGCAGCACAAAAACCATCCTTAACATCATATTATTAAGAAAATTCAAATTAAGCAACATAGAAACCAAAGTTCCTAAATTTATTCTTAAAAAAAAATCATCAGCATCAAAATCTAACATCAGGATCTATATCACAATTAGAATGACTCTGTAGCTCATCTTCTTCAGACTCTATAGCATCACAGCCAATTGATTCATCTTCATCGTCGGCTATGAAACCTTCATAATCAACAAGATAGACATGTGCTTTTCTACCTCCTTGTAAAACTACATCACTTGGAAAGATCTCAGGGGCGACGTCATTTCTAGTAAATGGGGCTGTTATAGTATCTTCAACAATAATTGGAACAATAGTTGTAATTTCATCTAGCTGGAACACATCATTAGGCATCTGTAATTCAACATCATCAGGTATTGCACCATCCACCTCAGGTATGTCCCATATTCCTTGTGAGACCCAGAACCATTGCATTTTATGTTATTTATATATTTGACATGTTTCTTTCAGTATATGAATAGCCTCGATGCATGGTTTATGTTTTAAAGTTGTAGAATAGCATGTGTAAATGTGTTTTATGATTTTTGGGGTTTCGTAGAGGATTGTTTGGCTAGTGTTTGTACCTAAAAATCTATTTTGCATCGAAAAACACTCTGCCTAGCAGTTCGGTCGACTGAAGTGCTTGGCCCAGTCGATTGCACCGAGAATTTTGAGTTCGATCGACTGGACATGGGGGTTCGGTCGACTGGATAGTACCTTTTTGCCGTTTCTATAAATATCCCAGAGGCTAAGATATTTGTTTCAAACCTTTCTTCCAAGCTAAGTTACCCCTTTTCTCTGCCTTCTCTCTAGCTTTGACGGCCCAGGGCTTGGTTTTTTAAGAGTTTATTTGCGGATCCTTGCTGTATGCGCCGTAAGCTTCACGTTCATCCTAACAGATTCTCGTTCTGACGCAGTTCAATTTTGAGATGTTGAGTTCTTGACTCTTTGAGGTAGGATTCTTGACCCTATTGTTGTTAAAGGGTGTTATATGCAGTTATGTGTGTTTTCACCGGGTAGAAAATATATTAAATGTGATTTTCACGTTTTAAACCTTGGTTGTTGGGTAAAAAGTGGGTTTTACATCTTTCTTGGTTTATTTCATGATTCGAACGTGTTGATATCTGTGTGTTGATATCCATGGTTTTCAAAAGGATGTTTGAAAATGAGGTGTTTTGTGAAAATGGTAAAAAAAAGTATTTTTTGGAGGTAACCCATGGGGTTGAGTCTCAACTCTTAAACATTTTGTTGGAAGTGGTTTTAGATCTTCATGTCAATGGATTGAATCTCTTTTTTTACATGTGTTGTATAAACTGTTTTGCGGGTTTTTCGTAATTGAGCTATGGTGGATTTTTAAATGTTTTCCATAGATGTATTATGATAGTGTGTGGTTTCGTGTTGGGCTTCTATTGCTCCTTGTTGAAAGTCCAAAAACATACATAGAGTTGGTTCACTACGGTCCCTCGGGTTAATCCCTGTAAATGTGGTTTGGTTATGCTTCATCCATTGGTCATGGAAATCCGTAAAGAAGTCTGTTGTCCCGTGAGTGGCTTTATTGTCGTAGCTCCATATAGAACTTGTCATTACCTAGCAGGTCTTAAGTGGTTCAAGACTAGGGTAATGGGTAAGATTCTATAGTTGTTACCTTCGTCCTTGTGTGTGGCAAAGTCGGTACATAAGATTTCATTTATATCTTCCTCCTCGGCTGTGTGGCCTGAGTGGAGCATACTATTTTATTATAGCTTTTCCTTAACTGTGGCATGATATCTGTTAGGATGATATGCATAGTTTGAAGGATGAAAAACTTGTGGTTTTAGAAGGAAAACCTTTTTGTCTCTTGTGGTTGAGTTTGTATGCTTATGATTTCATAGCTTGCTTTGTAGCTTTACTGTCTATTTTCTACTGGGCTTCGGCTCATGGTGTGGAATTTTTCTGTAAAAACTATTTCAGGTGAGCATGTGAAATTGACCTAGATTCCTATGGTGGCAGAAGACTAGTGGTAGTTTCCCTATTTTGACATGTACTTTTACATGTGATGCCTATTTCAGAAGGTGAGTTTTGTACGCCTTGAGGCGATATACTTATTCATGTATGGTATTGCATGTTTATTGTTTATGAGAGTTGAACTGTGGGGATCTTTTATCCAAATGTTATAGATTTTTGAGTTGATGGTTTTCTAACTACAAATCTTATTTTCTTAAACGGTGTTTTGGTGGGCTTTCACGTGACCCTAGTATTTGGGGCATGACAACTTGGTATTAGAGCTATGGGTTCGAATACTTAAGAGCCATGGGAAAGAGGGTACATCACCTTATGAGGATGTATGTGTTCTTGATTTCATGTGTTAAAGCGTTTTCCTAATATAAGTATGATAGTCTATTTAGCATGATGGTTGTGTATATGTGGGTACGGAGGTTGGACCTTAGGATTGATTAGTCTTGCCTTCGGCATTTGGATTAACAAACTTGGGAGCTAAGTTAGAGATGTGTTTCGCAAACGTGATTTCTAGCTCGGAATCTAAGTAGGTTATCCAGATGGACGAGTATTTCTTATTGGTTCTCCTTGGTATGTGAGATATGTTGACATGATCTAAGTGGCTATGTGTTAGCATGCTTAAATGTGTTATGTCTTCTACGTTAGCAATAACATGTTGTATGGATGCTTATGCTGTTATGTTGCTTTCGTATAGAATTACATCCACGCGGGGAGGACGAGGCTGTGGTCAAGGCTGTGGCCGTGGTTCTGGCCGAAGGGACGTTCTAGTCCTAGATATTGGGGATGCTAATGCACCCTAACGACCTATTGATAGAGACCTGATGCGTGAGATGGTAGGCTCTATCTGGCAGCTGGCTGAGGCCTCTAGGGGAAGAGAGTGTGTACCTAAGCCAAGGGCGATGGTTGTGATGCGTGAGTTTTTCCGTTTGGACCCTCCTACCTTTTCTAGGGATCCCAACCCCATGGTAGTCACAGAATGGCTAGAGCTGGTTACCAGGATCTTTGATACACTTCAGATTGAGGAGGATGATCTACGGGTTTCATTTACTACTTTCCAGCTGAGGGGGAGCGCTCACATGTGGTGGAAGTTCGCCAAGACCATAGTGGGAGGCACTTGGGAGGCATTCACGAAGGTATTTCTAGGGTAATACTTTTCAGCGATTCTGAGGGGTTGCTACAGAGAGGACTTTCTTTTTCTGACTCATGGGACGATGATAGTGGTTGAGTATGAGGCTAGTTTACTAGCCTGTCCCGGTTTGCAGAGGAGATTATGCCTACTGATGAGTTCCGTGCGAAGTAGTTCGAGAGGGGTTTGAGGCCTGCTCTCCGAGACAGAGTGGCAGCATTCAGGATGTAGGTCTTTACAGAGTTGGTGGAGACCGCCATGAAGGTGGAAGACACTCTGAACGAGATGCGTAGAGACAGGGATAATAGGGGTCAGCCAGGTGGGGGATGCGCACAGGATTTGGGACACAAGGATAAGCGTCAGCGGACATCTGGTCCGAGTTCTTATCCAGTGGGGTCGTATCAGCCACTGTCTTCTACCTCTACGCCTCTCATAGATTCAATAGGAAGGTCGGAGCAGAGGGAACTTCTTTATCATAGATGCCAACAACCAGGGCATCGTGTGGCAGAATGCTGGAGTCCAGCACCTGTTCAAGCACAGTTGCAGTTGCAGTCGCAAGCGCAGGGGAGGGAGCCAGTGGTATGTTTTGAGTGCGGCCAGTCAGAGTGCGGCCAGTCAGGGCACATCCAGAGGAACTACCCCAGAGGAGGGAGCATGCAGAGTACAGCTGGAGCATTTATCACTCCATTTGCCCAGGGATGCCAGCGATCTAGGTTTACAAAAGGGGGTAGATCAGTGCAGTCAGGCAGATATGCTACATTTCAGGGCCACAGTGGACAGGCTAGAGCATAAGTTCTTACAAATCCCAATTCATCTAGAGCACCAGTCGTACCCTATGTTGTTGCTACCACCTCGGTGATCAGAGGTACTCTTCTAGTCTATAGATCATGGACTAGTGTTCTTATCGACACGGGAGCATCACATTCATTTATATCATCTACTTTTACATATGCTTTGGGGTTAAAAATAGACGTGTTAGGTAGGGTTTTGAGCGTGGAGACCCTAGTTAGTGGGAGTGTGATATTGAGTCTTATTTGTAGATCCTGCGTGTTGGAGGTCACCGGTCGATGTTTAGAGTTTGACTTTATTATTCTAGAAATGACCACGTTTGATGTCATCTTAGGGATGGATTGGCTGACCACCTATCGTGCCTTTATCAATTGCGATCGACGGAGGGTGACGATTCGTACACCGATGGGAGATTATTTTTACTTTGTGGGTGACCAGGATGAGGGTTTGATGTTTATGCCCAACGTTGTGTGGAACCAGGGCAACCTAGGTTTTCTCTTTTCAGCCCTTATGTTGGATGAGGTAGTTAGAAGTCAAGGAGAGTTGCCTCCATTGGTTTGTGACTACTCAGATGTCTTTCCTGACGATTTATTTAAGTTTCTACCGAGCCGTGAGATAGAGTTCTCTATTAATCGAGTTCCCAGAGTTGCTCCCATATCTATACCATTTTATCATTTTGCACCCATTAAGTTGCGTGAACTAAAGGTACAGCTTCAGGAGTTGCTAGACAGGGGGTTTATACGCCTAAGTACTTCACCGTGGGGAGCTCCTGCTCTTTTTGTTAAGAAGAAGGATGGATCCTTACGATTATGTATCGACTACCGGAAGCTGAATCAGGTGACAGTGAAAAATAAGTATTCGATGTCGAGGATAGATGATTTGTTTGATCAGCTGAAGGGTTTGAGCTGCGTCTCGAAGATTGATTTGAGGTCGGGATATCACCAGTTGAGGATTAGGGACGAGGACATAGCGAAGACTGCCTTCTGGACTCGCTATGGTCACTACGAGTTTCTAGTTATGCCATTCGGTCTCACGAGCCCTCCTGCCACGTTTATGAATTTGATGAGCCGGATCTTCCATCCTTATTTGGACAGTTTTGTAGTGGTGTTTGTGAATGATATACTTATATATTCACCTATGAGGGAGGCGTACGAGGACCACCTGCGTATTGCGCTACAAACTTTGAGAGAGCATCGCTCGTATGCGAAGTTCGATAAGTGCGAGTTTTGGATGTCTGAGGTGAGGTTTCTTGGACAGATAGTGTCGACAGATGAAGTAGCTGTGGATTCATCGAAGACTGATGCTGTTACTAGTTGGGAACGACCCAAGAGCGACTTTGAGATTTGTAGTTTTCTGGGTTTGGCAGGTTACTATCGGCGGTTCATGAAGGATTTTGCGAGAGTTGCTGCACCGATGACGCATCTGATGCGAAAGGGAGTTGTGTTTGTTTGGAGTGAGTCATGTGAGTCAGCATTCCAGGAGTTGAAGACGAGGTTGACTAGTGCGCCAATGTTGATTATCTTAGAGCGAGGCTTGGGGTTACAGTGTACTGTGATGTATCACACGACGGCCTGGGATGTGTCCTGATGCAGGGAGGCCAGGTTGTGGGCTATGGTTCTCGGCAGTTGAAGACGCACGAGAAGAACTACCCGACACATGATCTGGAGTTGGCAACCGTGGTCTTTGCCTTGAAGACATGGCGTCACTATCTTTACGGTGAGCATTTCAAGGTTTTCTCCGATCAAAAGAGTTTAAAGTACTTGTTTTCACAGAAAGACCTAAACTTACGCCAACGACGATGGATGGAGTTGTTGGAAGATTATGATTTTAACTTGCAATATCACCTAGAGAAGGCCAATGTTGTAGCGGACGCTCTCAATAGGAGATCTCACGGGTCGTTAGCTTCTGTGGCTATACGCGAGTGGGACATGCTTGGAGAGATTGGGGAGTTTGATCTGTGCCTCGAAGAGACATCGATGGGTGCCACCTTGTTCTCTATAGTTTCACGACCAGCGTTGATAGCACGTGTGCTAGAGGTCCAACAAACGGACCAGGAGGATCAAATGATACAGGATCGTGTTGCTAGTGGAGAGGATACAGCGGGATGGATTGTGGGTTTAGATCAAAGTCTGAGGTTAGCTGGGTGGTTATTTGTGCCAGAGTCATGTTGCGCAGATATACTACGTGAGTGTCACCATTCTCGCCTTGCAGTGCATCCTAGAGGCACGAAGATGTATCATGACCTACGTCGTCCGTTCTGTTGGATGGGAATGAAAGAGACGTGGTCCAGTTTGTTTCTCGGTGCCTTACCTGCCAGAAGGTGAAGGCGGAACACCAGAGACCGACATGATTGCTACAGTTGTTATCGATATCAGAGTGGAAGAGGGAGAATGTCACGATGGACTTTGTGTCAGGAGTTCCTCGATCACCTAGGGGACACGATGCCGTCTAGGTTGTGATTGATAGGTTGACAAAGTCTGCACACTTTCTCCCCATCCGTGTGAAGGACTCGGTGGACCGATTGAGTAGATTGCATGTTAGGGAGATAATCTAGTTGCATGGAGTGCCAGTATCTACTGTTTCTGACCGAGACCCATGTTTCACATCAAACTTTTGGCAGAGTCTTCAGGAGGCCTTGGGGACGAACTTGATGTTCAGTACTATTTTTCACCCCCAGATGGATGGCCAGTCTAAGAGGACTATAGATATTCTGGAGGATATGCTGAGGGCTTGTGTCCTTGACTTCAGAGATTCTTGGGAGGACCATCTACCTTTGGCAGAGTTTGCATACAACAATAGCTATCAGTTTAATATTGGGATGGCACCGTATGAGGCTTTGTATGGTAAACCGTGTAGGTCACCAGTGTGTTGGACAGATGTGGGAGAGACCACAGTATTGGGACCCGACTTGGTGCGAGAGACGACAAAAAAGGTTGCCGTAATTTGCCAACGTCTTATAACAGCTCAGAGCCATCAAAAGAGTTATACAGATCAGAAAAGGCGACCTTTAGAGTTTGTAGTGGGCGATCATGTGTTTCTGAAGGTCTCGTCACGTAGTGGTTTGATGAGGTTTGGTCGTAGCGAAAAGCTATCACCGCACTTCATTGGACCATTTGAGATCCTCGACAGAGTTAGACAGGTCGCATATCATTTGGCTTTGCCACCTCAGTTAGCATCTGTGCACAACATGTTTCACATTTCTATGTTTCGGAGGTACGAGCCTGATCCTTCACATGCGTTAGATTGGGCTGAACTACAAGTTGATGAAGAAGCCACTTATGAGGAGCGTCCAGTGAAGATTCTAGATACAAAGGAGCAGGTGTTACGGGGAAGGACAATTGCTTATGTCAAGATCTTATGGCTTCGTCACGGGGTTGAAGAAGTGACATGGGAGCTCGAGTCTGGGATGCATGCTAGATACCCAAACCTGTTTACCTCATGACCTTGTTGCGAATTTCGGGGGTAAAATTCCTTAAGGGGGGAAAGTTTTGATACCCGTAACCGTTGCATTTTATGTTATTTATATATTTGACATGTTTCTTTCAGTATATGAATAGCCTCGATGCATGGTTTATGTTTTAAAGTTATAGAACAGCATGTGTAAATATGTTTTATGCTTTCTGGGGTTTAGTAGCGGTTTGTTTGGCTAGTGTTTGGACCTAAAAATCTATTTTGCGTCGAAAAACACTCAACCCAACAGTTCGATCGATTGGAGGGCTTAGCCCGGGCATGGCCCAATCGATTGGACCGAGAATTTTAAGTTCAGTCGACTAGACCTAGGGGTTCGATCAACTGGACAGTACCTTTTTGCCGTTTCTATAAATATCCCAAGGGTTGAGATATTTGTTTTAAACCTTTCTTCCAAGCTAAGTCACCCCTTTTCCTTGCCTTCTCTCTAGCTTTGAGGGCCCGGGGCTTGGTTTTTTGGTAGTTTGTTTACGAATCCTTACTGTACGGGCCGTAAGCTTCACGTTCATTCTGTCATATTCTCGTTCTGACGCAGTTTAGTTTTGAGACGTCGAGTTCTTGACTCTTCGAGATAGGATTCTATACCCCACTGTTGTTAAAGGGCGTTATATCCAGTTATGTGTGTTATCACCAGGTAAAAATACATTAAATGTGATTTTCTTGTTTTAAACCTTGGTTTTTGGGTAAAAAGTGGGTTTTACACCTTTCTTGGTTTATTTCATGATTCAGACGTGTTGATATTCGTGTGCTGATATCCATGGTCTTCAAAAGGAGGTTTGAAAACGAGGTGTTTTGTGAAAATGGTGAAAAACGTGTTTTTTTTAGGTTTGGAGCTAACCCATGGGGTTGAGTCTCAACTCTTAAACGTTTTGTTGGAAGTGGTTTTAGATCTCAATGTCGATGGATTGGATCTCTTTTTATACATGTGTTATATAAACTATTTTGCGGGTTTTTCATAGTTGAGCTACGTTGGGTTTTTAAATATTTTCTATAGATGTACCGTGACAGTGTGTGGTTTTGAGTTGGGCTTCTATTGCACCTTGGTGGAGGTCCAAAAACGTGCATAGAGTGGGTTCGCTACGGTCCCTCGGGGTAATCCCCGTAAACTTGGTTCGGCTATGCTTTGTCCATCGGTCATGGAAATTCGTAAAGAAGTCTGTTGCCCCGTGAGTGGCTTTATTGTTATAGCTCCGTATAGAACTTGTCATTACCTAGTAGGCCTTAAGTAGCTCAGGACTAGGGTGATGGGCAGGAGTTTATAGTTGTTACCTTTATCCCTGTGTGTGGCAGAGTCGGTACATAAGATTTTATTTATATCTTTCTCCTCGGTTGTGTGGCCCGAGTAGAGCATACAGTTTTATTACAGCTTTCCCTTAACTGTCGCATGATATCTGTTAGGATGATATGTATAGTTTGAAGGATGGAAAACTTGTTATTTTAGAAGAAAAACCTTTTTGACTCTTGTGGTTGAGTTTGTATGCTTATTATGATTGCATAGACTGCTTTACAGTTTTACTGTCTATTTTCTATTGGGTTTCGGCTTACGGTGTGAGATTTTCCTGTAAAAATCTTTTCAGGTGAGCATGTGGAATTGACCTAGATTCCTGTGGTGGCAGAAGACTAGTGGTAGTTTTCCTATTTTGACATGTACTTTTACATGTGATGCCTGTTTCAGAAGGCGAGTTTTGTACGCCTTGAGGCGATATACTTATTCATGTATGGGATTGCATGTTTACTGCTTATGAGAGTTGAACTGTGGTGATCTTTTATCCAAATGTTATAGATTTTTGAGTTGATGGTTTTCCAACTACAAATCTTATTTTCTTAAACGGTGTTTTAGTGGGCTTTTGCGTGACCCTAGTATTTGGGGCATGACATTCCTCGATGTTGGTGTCGTTCTACAACTTTTTAATTTTTTCCTAATTTAGTATCATTAACATGGAACACTTCTTTCACTTGACCAGGTAGGACAAAGGGGTCGTTTTCATACTACTGACTTGTAATATCAGTGCTTGTGTAATGGGTATCGGTGCGCAACGTTCTATGACTACCAATGTTAAATCATTCACATTGAAACAAAAAGGCTTGATTCCCAAGCATATAATTCATCTCCCACACTCTACACAAATGTCCATAGAAGTCAATTGTTTGTCCCTCATGGTCCCCTTCCACAACTACACCACTATTTTGACTTTTGCAATGGTTATCACGATCTTTGGCATGAAAACGAACACCATTGGAAATACTGCCCGAATGGAAATTAACTATGGCACCAGGACCGTTAGCTAATGACCATAATTGATTAGTTGCTGTTGTTGATCTAACAGCCCGTAGCTCATTCATCTACATAAACAACATATGACATAACATATAATGTGAATTTTCAAAATAAAAACAATGCAATGATTATTTTGTGGTAGAAATAGTTTTATACTTACTCGTTATGAACCACTTTAAAAATTCCTCTTGTTGTGTTTTTGTGATGTCACGAACACTTTGATTCTCTAAAAGGTGTTTGTGTTCCCTTTTTTTAAAAAAAATATAAATATTAGACACTATTAACAAGTCCATACATTTACATATAATTAAATGTTAACGTACTCAAAAAATTGTTCCAGTTCGAAGCTGTTATGTAGAATAAACCAATGGGATAACTCTCTTTCTTTCTGCGATACATCAGGAGCCCTTGTAATTAGGCCAAATGGATGCACTTTCTGTGTGAAGACCGCCAATACTGTTTCATTCACACCATTGTCGACATTTTGGTACGCTCGGTTAAATATGGTTTCGATTCCACAAAGATACATGGAGCAAAAAGTAAGGCACTCTTTGGTAATGTAATCTTCGGCTATTGAACCTTCTGGATAAGCTCGATTGGCGACGTATCTTTTCAGAGTACCAAGTAGTCTATGAAATAAACAATATGAAAAATTAAATATACATTAAGAATCCTTCATCATACAAACTTGAAATTAAAACAGTACTTGTTACCTTTCCATTGGGTACATCCATCGAAACTGCACGGGTCCTTCAAGAATCGCCTCGCGAGGCAAGTGAATAGCTAGATGAACTATCACATCAAAGAATGCTTGAGGAAAAATCTTTTCCATCTTGCATAGTATATGCACTATGCGATCTTGTAATAATTCTAAATTCGTCACCTTCAAAGTCTTAGAGAATAATTCTTGAAAGAAATTACGTAACTCGAATAATGTGGTACATAGATCTTTATTGACATACGCAAACATCCTAATAGGAAGAACTCGTTAAAGTAGGACATGTCAATCATGACTTTTCAGGCCTGATAACTTACCACCCTTTGTACTCATGCATCTCGAGATGTTTGTTGCATATCCATCCGGATATCGTATTGACTGTAAGAACTCACAAAAACCATGTCTCTCATTTGGTGACAATGTGTATAATGCTGAAGGCTTTTTGTAGCAACTAGGTACTTTATTTATTTATTAATTTAATGTAATTAAATTCGCAGAAAATAATTTTTGATGGTAAATATTGTATGATTGTATGGGTTTGGCGTGTTGGGATACCCCGGGATATTAATCCATGACTAATTCAGTAAAACCCGAGAATTTAAAGTAATGTGATTTTATAATGTGATTTTAAGATGTTTTATATAATAATTTGTGGTTGGATGGTGGTGGAATATTCTAGATAATTAGATAATGAAGGAGGGAATTGAGAAGCTTCTCAAAGCTTCAGTTGGGAATACAATTGTGCATCACCACGCGTCTTCTTCGTCCATACTATTAACACCAATCAACTCCGCCGCTACGGCCACCCTTGGCATCGCCAACCATCACCCCGCTGTCGATCTCCCTCTCCACCTCCGTTCCTCGCTCTCTCTCTGTCCCCGTCTCTGCATCGCCTTAACTGTTCTTCTCCACTGCGCATCTTCCACGCCATTCTTCCTCCGCGACAGCTCCTCCTTCAATTTCTGTCCAAATTTTTGGGTTATATGGGTTGATTTTTGTATTAATTCTTCATTTGCTTCAAGAATTGATGCATAAATGCATAGAATCAACAAATTAGAACCTAAAATTGCAACCCAAAGTCCTTCGAACCCTTGTTTTTTTTTTTGCCAAATTTTTCTCGCCTCTCCTCTGATTCGTTGTGTCTTCTTCGATTCTTAGACGCTAAATTGGAGGCTACAAGGGTGAGATTAAAGGCCACATAGCAAGGCTCTCGATTTGAAGCTTCAAGGGAAAAATCCCAAATTTCCGAAAAACTAGGTGACGGGATTGGGTGACTTTTGAAGCTTGGAAGCTATGCGAGATTGAAATAATCAAATTGGAGCAACCCGAAGGAGATTCAGACCTCATGAAGCAAGAGCAATAGCCAGAGCTTAAGGAGGCAAATTCCTGGGATGGCCGAAACCCAAAGAGGCGGGTTAACAGAAAATCTCAAGGCATTGACGCTACACAAGGTTGGATTTAGACTAACTTGGGTGTTTTTCATTAATTTGTGTTGATTTTTATAAAAGTGAATAAATTTTTAAGAAACATCTAAGTTTTGGTTTTGAGAATTGAATATTTTACCGAATTCTTGATGGAATGTTAGACTTGAATCTATGAAATAAATGGGTATAAAGGAACTGTGAATTAAATCCCATTGCTCGAATTGATTGCTTAACTTATGATAATTAGATAACATAATGAGTTAGAATCCTTAGAAAATAGTTGAAACTAAAGAACTTGCAAAATTGTGAGTTGGTGAAATAAATTGGTGGTTCAAATAAAAATGTAGAAATCTTGTAAAAAAAATTTTAGTTTACCAAATTTGTTGGTTCATTGAGATTGAGTATTGAGATTTAATAAATGGTGAACCTATGATTAGAATTATAACTAAAATGAGATAAATAGTTTAACTTATGATATGAAAGTGTGAATTCAAAGACAATGTGTATGATACTATTAGGTTGAGAGTCAACTATAGGAGATTGATTTGTAAATTAAGTACAAGCAATTGACGAGTTTATTTTGGGAATAAGATTTATACAAGAAATTTAGAAATACATAGTTAAGAAGTGTTAGTTCACTTGTAAATAAATTAAATATTTAATTTGTCATTCCATGGATATACGTATAACGTATTTAATGAGAATAGGGGAGTAGTTAAAGAATGAGGTCAACTCAAATACTAATTTTGAAACTATATATATATATATATATATATATATATATATATATATATTGGGATCAATGAATTAACTTTATAATTTAACAAAGAATTTTGTGAGAAATGTGGAAATGTTAATGAATTCATAGTTTGTTCAACTTGAGTCCATGTTAAATTGATTTGATTCATTAAGCGTAGGTATGAGTGAAATATTAAATTTTTGAGAAATGGACTTGAATAAATTTGTAGACATGTTATGTACATTGAATGAATTGAATGTGCCAACTTAAGGATACAATAAAATTTGTATTAAGCGCGGGGTTAGTAAATTAACTTATCAAAGTGGGCTTGAACTAATACTTGAACTAATACTAACGCAATGTAACTTGAGAATTCGGTTAATTTGAATTCATAAAGATATGGAATATGTTGGCAAAAGCTGAGGTGATCACATAATACATGGACAAAGTGTTTATAAAGGGATAACTGTGTGATACCGAACATCAAATATGATAAACATAACTTGAATGAATGATTGGGTTCAGAAAATATGAAGCTCTTGGCATAATGATGAATCAATGTGAGAAATAATTTGAGTAAATTAGCTGTGTCACTCGCCAAACACCAGGGTCATGCGAAAGCCCACCAAAACATCATTGAAGAAAATAAGATTTGCAGTTGGAAAACTATCAACTCAAAAATATACATCATTTGGATAAAAATCTCCACAGTTCAACTCACATAAACTATAAACATGCAATCTCATACATGAATAAGTATATCGCCTCAAGGCGTACAAAATCAGCCTTCTGAAACAGGCATCACATGTAAAAGTACATGTCAAAATAGGGAAACTACAACTAGTCTTCTGCCACCACAGGAATCTAGGTAAACTCCTCGTGCTCACCTGAAAAGGTTTTACAGCAAAATCTCACACCGTGAGCCGAAGCCCAATAGAAAACAGACAGTAAAACTGTAAAGCAGGCTATGCAATCATAAGTATATGGGCTCAACCACAGGAGCCAAAAAAGTTTTTCTTTCAAAATCACAAGTTTTCCAACAGACTAACACGAGTCTCGAAAAGGTTTTATCTTATAAAATCCCACATTTTTCATCCTTCAAACTATACATATCATCCTAACAGATATCATGCCACAGTTAAGGGAAAGCTGTAAATAAACAGAAAGCTCCACTCAGGCCACACAGCCGAGGAGAAAAGATCAAATGTAATCCTATGTACCAACTCTGCCACACAGACAAAGGTAACAACTATAGACTCCTGTCCATTATCCTAGTCCTGAACCACTTAAGCCCTGCTAGATAATGACAAGTTCTATACGGAGCTACAATAATAAAGCCCCTCACGGGGTAACATACTTCTTTACGGATTTCCATGATCAATGGACCAAGCTAACCAAACCACGTTTACAGGGATTAACCCGAGGGACCGTAGCGAACCCACTCTGTGCATGTTTTTGGACTTCCACCAAGGAGTAATAGAAGCCCAACTCAAAACCACACACTATCATGGTACATCTATGGAAACATTTAAAAAGCCACCATAGCTTAACTATGAAAACCCGCAAACAGTTTATACAACATGTGTAAAAAGAGATCCAATCCATCAAAATGGAGATCAACAACCATTTCCAACTAACCGTTTAAGAGTTGAGACTCAACCCCACGGGTTAGCTCCAAACTTTCAAAAAGACGTTTTTCACCATATTCACAAAATAGCTCGTTTTCAAACCTCTTTTTGAAAACTACAGATACCATGTACCCGAATCACGTATACAATCGAGAAAAGGCATAAAAACCCACTTTTACCCAAAACCAAGGATTACACATGAAAATCACATTTGATGTGTTTTTTACTCGGTGAAAACACATATAATTACATATATCACCCTTATATAGTAGTAGGGTCTAGAATCCTACCTCAGAGAGTCAAGAACTCGATGTCTCAAAACTGAACAGCGTCAGAACGAGAATTCGACTGGATGGATGCAAAGCCCTTGGTCCCGATAGCAAGGATCCATAAAGGAACCAACCCAAAACCAAGCCCAGGGCCCTCAAAGCTAGAGAGAAGGCAGAGAAAAGGGAAAACTTAGCCTGGAAGAATTCTTTTCCTCAAAAACTCCACTACTGGGATATTTGTAGAAAACGGCAAATTGCACTATCCAGTCGACTGAACCCCTGAGTTCAGTCGACCAAACCCTAATTTTTTCGGTTCAATCGACAGGGCCAAGCCCTCCAGTTAACCGAACTGCTGGGTAGTGTGTTTTTTGAAGCAAAACAAGGTTTTTAGTCCAAACACAAGCCAAACAAGTCTCTACTAAACCCCAAAAAGTGTATAACACATTTATACATGCTGTTCTACAACTTTAAAGCAGAACTCATGCATCGAAACTATTCATATACTGAAGGAACATGTCAAATATATAAATATCATAAAAGAACAAGTTCTGGTTCTCACAACTCTCCCCCGTTTAAGGAATTTTGCCGTAGAAATTCGCAACAAGGTCACGAGGTAAATGGGTTTGGGTATCTAGCATGCATCCCGGACTCGAGCTCCCATGTCACTTCCTCAACCCCACAATGAAGCCATAGGACCTTGACATTAGTAATAGTTCTCCCCTGCAACACCTGTTCCTTTGTATCAAGAATCCTTACTGGACGCTCCTCAAAAGTGGCATCCTCATCAACTTGTAGCTCAGCCCAATCTAACACATGTGAAGGATCAGGCTTGTACCTCTGAAGCATAGAAACGTGGAACACGTTATGCACAGATGCTAACTGAGGTGGCAAAGCCAAACGATATGTGACCTCTTCAACTCTGTCGAGGATCTCAAATGGTCTAATGAAACGCGGTGATAGCTTTCCACTTTGACCAAACCTCATCAAACCTTTACGTGGCAAGACCTTTAGGAACACATGATCCCCCACTACAAACTCCAAAGGTCGCCTCCTCTGATCTGCATAACTCTTCTGGCGGCTTTGTGCTGTCATAAGGCGCTGGTGAATCATGACAACTTTCTCTGTCATCTCCTGTGCCATATCGGGTCGCAAGACTGTGGTCTCTCCCACATCTGTCCAACACACGGGTGATCTACACGGTCTACCATACAAAGCCTCATACAGTGCCATCCCAATACTTGACTGATAGCTGTTGTTGTATGTAAATTCTGCCAACGATAGATGATCCTCCCGCGAACCTCTGAAATCAAGGACACAAGCCCTCAGCATATCCTCCAGAATCTGTATGGTCCTCTCTGACTGACCATCCGTCTGGGGGTGAAAAGCAATACTGAACAACAAGTTGGTCCCCAAAGCCTCCTGAAGACTCTGCCAAAAGTGCGATGTGAAGTGCGGGTCTCGGTTAGAAATAATAGATATTGGCACTCCATGCAACTGGACTATCTCTCTTACATATATGCTACTCAGTCATTTCACCGAATCCTTCACTCGGATGGGGAGAAAGTGTGCAGACTTTGTCAACCTATCAACCACAACCCACACGGCATCGTGTCCCCTAGGTGATCGAGGAAGCCCTGACACAAAGTCCATCGTGACGTTCTCCCACTTCCACTCTAATATAGGCAACGACTGTAACAAACCTGCCAATCTCTGGTGTTCCACCTTCACCTTCTGACAAGTAAGGCACTGAGAAACAAACTGGATCACGTCTCTCTTCATTCCTGTCCAATAGAACTGACGACGAAGATCATGGAACATCTTCGTGCCTCCAGGATGCACTGCAAGGCGAGAATGATGACACTCACGTAGTAGATCAGCTCGGCATGACTCTGGCACAAACAACCTCCCAGCCAATCTCAGACTCTAATCTGAACCCACAATCCATCCTGCTATATCCTCTGTACTAGCAACACGAGCCCGCATCATCTAAGCCTCTTGGTCCGTCTGCTGGAGTTCTAGCACACGTGCTATCAATGCTGGTCGAGTAACTAATGAAAATAAAGTGGCACTCGTTGCTGTCTCCTCGAGACACAAATCAAACTCCCCAACCTCTCCAAGCATGTCTCACTCACGTATAGACATAGAAGCTAACGACTCGTGAGATCTCGTACTGAGCGTGTCTTCCACAACATTAGCCTTCCTTAGATGGTACTGCAAGTCAAAATCATAATCATCTAACAACCTCATCCATCGTTGTTGGCGCAAGTTCAGGTCCTTCTGCGAAAACAAGTATTTTAGACTCTTATAATCGGAGAAAACCTCGAAGTGCTCACTATAAAGATAGTGATTCCATGTCTTCAAGGCAAAAACCACGGCTGCCAACTCCAGATCGTGTGTCGAGTAGTTCTTCTCGTGCGTCTTCAACTGTCGAGAACCGTAGGCCACAACCTTACCTCCCTGCATCAGAACACATCTAAGACCATTATGTGATGCATCACAGTATACTGTATACCCCAAGCCTCGCTCGGGAATGATCAACACTGGCGCACTAGTCAACCTCGTCTTCAGCTCCTGGAATGCCAACTCACAAGACTCACTCCAAAAAAACACAACGCCCTTCCGCATCAGACGCGTCATCGGTGCAGCAAGTCTTGCAAAGTCCTTCACAAATCGTCGATAACAACCTGCCAAACCCAAAAAACTACAAATCTCAAAGATGCTATTCGGTTGCTCCTAATTGGTCATAGCATCAGTCTTCGATGAATCCATAGCTACCCCATCTGTCGACACTACATGTCCAAGAAACCTCACCTCAGACATCCAGAACTCGCACTTCTCAAACTTTGCATACAAGTGATGCTCTCTCAAAGTCTGTAGTACGATACGCAGGTGATCCTCGTGTGCCTCCCTAGTGGGTGAATATATAAGTATATCATCCACAATTACCACCACAAAACTGTCCAGATAAGGACGAAAGATTCGATTCATCAAACTCATGAACATAGCAGGAGCGTTCGTCAGACCGAACGGCATAACCAGAAACTCGTAGTGACCATAGCGAGTTCGGAAGGCGGTCTTCATTATGTCCTCGTCCCTAATCCTCAACTGGTGGTATCTTGATCTCAAGTCAATCTTTGAGATGCAGCTCGAAACCTTCAGCTGATCAAAAAAATCATCTATCCTCGGCATCAGATACTTGTTCTTCACTGTCACCTGATTCAGCTTTCGATAGTCGATACACAAATGCAATGATCCATCTTTCTTCTTCGCAAAAAGCGCAGGAGCTCCCCACGGTGAAGTACTCGGTCGTATAAACCCTCTGTTTAGCAACTCCTAAAGCTGTTCCTTGAGTTCACGTAACTTAGTGGGTGCAAAACGATAGGACGATTTAGATATGGGAGCAGCTTCGGGGACTAGATCAATAGAGAACTCTACCTCACGGCTCGGCGGCAACTCAAATAGATTGTCAGAAAAGACATCTAAGTAGTCGCAAACCACTGGAGGTAACTCTTGTCGACTTTCAACTACCTCATCCAACATAAAGGCTAAAAAGAGGAAACCCAAGTTGCCCTGGTTCCACACAGCACTGGGCAAAGACATCAAACCCTCATCCCGGTCACCCACAAAACAAAAGTAATCTCCCGTCAGTGTGCAAATCATTACAGTCCGTTGATTGCAATCGATGAAGGCACGATAGGTGGTAAGCCAATCCATCCCTAGGATGACATCAAATGCGATCATGTCTAGAATAACAAAGTTAAACTCTAAACAACGATCGGCGACCTCTAACGCGCAGGATCTATAGACAAGACTCAACGTCACACTCCCACTGACTGAGGTCTCCTCACTCAAAGTACTACCCAACTAGTCCATTTCCAACCCCAAAGCAGATGCAAAAGTAGATGATAAAAACGAATGCGATGCACCGATGTCGATAAGAACATTGGCCCATGATCTATAAACTAGAAAAGTACCTCTGATCATGGAGGTGGTAGCAGTAGCATCGGGTACGATCGGTGCTCTGGATGAACTAGGATCTATAAACACATAAGCCCTGGCCTGTCCACTGCGGCCCTGAACTACCGACTGTCTGCCTGATTGCACTGATGCGCCCCCTTCTGTAAACCTAGATAGCTAGCGTCCCTGGGCAAACCGATTAGCTGGTGCTCTTGCTATACTCTGAAAGCTCCTTCCTCTGGGGCAGTTCCTCCGGATGTGCCCTAACTGGCCACACTCAAAACATACCACTGGCTCCCTCCCCTGAGTCTGCGACTATGCCTGAACTGGTGCTGGACTCCGGCATTTCGCCGCACGATGCCCTGGCCGTTGGCATCTATGACAAAGAAGCTCTCTCTAATCTGACCTTCCCGTTGAAGCTATGGGAGGAGTAAAGGTAGAAGACTGTGGCTGATATGACCCTACTGGATAAGAACTCAAACTAGATGTCCGCTGACGCTTGTCCTTGCATCCCCGATCCTGTGTACGTCCCCCACCTGACTGACCCCTATTGTCCCTGTCTCTGCGCGTCTCGTTCAGTGTATCCTCCACCTTCATGGCGGTTTCCACTTACTCTGTAAAGACCTGCATCCTGAACGCTGCTACTCTGTCATGAATAACATGCCTCAAACCCCTTACAAACCGCTTTACACGAAACTCATCAATAGGCACAATCTCCTCTGCAAACCGGGACAGGCTAGTGAACTCAGCCTCATACTCAACCACTAACATCATCCCCTGAGTCAGGAAAAGAAAGTCCTCTCTGTAGCGATCCCTCAAAGTTGAAAAGTATTTCTCCAGAAATACCTTCTTGAATGCCTCCAAAGTGCCTCCCACTGTAGTCTTGGCGGACTTCCACCGCATATGAGCACTCCCCCTCAATTGGAAGGCAACAAATGAAACCCGCAAAACATCCTCCTCAATTTGAAGAGTATCAAGGATCCTGGTAACCAGCTCCAGCCACTCGGTGGCCACCGTGGGGTTGGGATCCCCAGAAAAGGTGGGAGGGTCCAGACGGCGAAACACACGCATCGCGACCGTCGCCCTTGGCTCAGGTATACTCTCTCTCTCCTAGAGGCCTTAGCTAGCTGCCGGATGGAGCCTACCATCTCATGCATTATGTCTCCGTCAACAGGTCCTTGGGGTGCATTAGCATCCCCAATATCTGGGATTGGAACATCCCTTTGGCCAGAACCATGACCATAGTGTCGACCACGGCCTCGTCCTCCCCGCGTGGACATAATTCTACATGAAAGCAACATAACAAGATAAGCATCCATACAACATGTTATTGCTAACATAAAAGACATATCATGTATAAGCATGCTAACACATAGCTACTTAGATCATGTCATCACATTTCACATACCGAGGAGAACCAACAAGAAAGACTCGTCCATTTGGATAATCGACTTAGATTCTTTGCTAGAAATCACGTTCGTGAAACGCGTCTCTAACATGGCTTCCAAGTTTGTTAATCTAAACGCCCGAAGGTAAAACTAATCAATCCTAATGTCCAACCTCCATACCCACATATACAGCACAAGCTGTCATGCTGATGTTAGGGAAACGCTGTAACACATGCAATCAAGCACACATACATTCTCACAAGGTGATATACCCTCTTTTCCATGGCTCCTAGTTATTCGAACCCAGAGCTCTGATACCAAGTTGTCACGCCCCAAACACCAGGGTCACGCGAAAGCCCACTAAAACATCGTTTGAGAAAAAAAGATTTGCAGTTAGAAAACTCTCAACTCAAAAATACACATCATTTGGATAAAAATCCACACTGTTCAACTCTCATAAACTATAAACATGCAATCTCATACAAGAATAAGTATATCATCTCAAGGCGTACAAAATAAGCCTTCTAAAATAAGCATCACATGTAAAAATACATGTCAAAATAGGGAAACTACAACTAGTCTTCTGCCACCACAGGAATCTAAGTCAACTCCTCGTGCTCACCTGAAAAGTTTTACACCAAAATCCCACACCGTGAGCCGAAGCCCAATAGAAAATAGACAATAAAACTGTAAAGCAAGCTATGCAATCATAAGCATACGGGCTCAACCACAAGAGCCAAAAAGGTTTTTCTTTCAAAATCACAAGTTTTTCATCAGACTAACACAAGTCTCAAAAAGATTTTATCTCATAAAATCCCACATTTTTCATCCTTCAAACTATGCATATCATCCTAACAAATATCATTCAACAGTTAAGGAAAAGCGATAAATAAATAGAAAGCTCCACTTAGGCCACACAGCCGAGGAGAAAAGATCAAATGTAATCCTATGTACTGACTCTGTCACACAGATAAAGGTAACAACTATAGACTCATGTCAATTATCCTAATCCCGAAGCACTTAAGGCCTACTAGATAATGACAAGTTCTATACGGAGCTATAATAATAAAGCCACTCACGGGACAACATACGTCTTTACGGATTTCCACGACCAATGGACGAAGCTAACCAAACCATGTTTACGGGGATTAACCAGAGGGACCATAGTGAACCTACTTTT